>PVJD01015761.1:0-23674 GCA_004026545.1 Mormoops blainvillei
TGATTGCTATCTGCTAGTCCACCCTGCCCACCAGACAGTGAACTCCAGAGGGCTGTGTTTCGGGGGTCTCCCTTTACATCAGCGCCCAGCCCTGTACCTGACCCAGCAGGGGTTTCCATGCAAATCTGTGTGAGCAAGGAGAGCCCATGAGTCATTGGTCATGTGAAGGGACTTGCTCGAGGTCACATAAGCACGTCAGCCTGCAGGGCGCGCTTCTCCGTTCTGCCGGTTCTGCTTCTCCGTTCTGCTTCTCTGTTCTCCTTCTCCGTTTGAGGTCACGTGGGACATGTTGGCCAGCATGACCTTAATAGAGAGGGGTCCTTGAGGCCCCTCCAAATCCAAGTGTGGCTTGAAGAAAAAATAAACAAATCCAGTTGTTAGAGTAGAGGACACAGAGGCTGGCCGGTGAAGGGTTCGCCTCCTGCCCTGTGAAGCAGGTGTCCCCACAGCGCCCACTTGCAGGGCTGCAGGGAGGGGATGGGGTGATGAGGAGAAGCGACCAACCCCCTGCACGTCTGCTTTATGTCACCCTGTGTCTGGCTCATCAGGCACGTTTACATTCCCAAGTACTCCAGACAACAGCGGCCGATAAGGACGTCACTGGTCAAGGAGCCTCCACAGTGACTTATCGCCTTAGATAGGGCTGGGCTGGCCCTGACTGGAACAGGGAGGGTGACCTCGCTTTTGAGAAACCCCATGCCCAGGTGTGGCTGAGCCCACCAGGGTCTGGTGCAGTTCCCCTCTCCCCTACCTCCAGCCCCTGCCTGCAGTGCCCTCCACGCCTCCGCCCCACTCCCCGGCCCATTCACCCTGGACTGGATCCTGCCAGGACCTGTGCAGTCCTACTCCTCTTATTCCCATGTCTCTGGCAATTTGGGAGCAACCCGAGGGCAGTGCCTTCTAGGGGCCCCTCTGGCTGGCACAGAGCTGGGCTTTTCACGCTCAGCATCTGCCAGAACCTGTCGCTTCCCAGGCTCCCTGAAATCCAGCTGCCCTCTGTCTCTTGACTTAGTCAGAGTCAGGGGCCACATCTTTGACCTCTTCCTTTCTCCTCTGTCTCACATCCCTGCCTCCACCTCGGGAACACTCACTATATGCTGGGTACTTTATTTAATGCATCCCCAGGCTCCTGAAAGGTACTCTCAGAGTTTTCATTTGACAAAGAGGAAACAGCATCAGAGAGGGTTGGTGACCTGCCCAAGGGCACACAGCTGGAAGCAACAGAGCTGGGCTTTGAACCAGGGCTGTGCAGCTTGGCTTGGAGGGCTCAGCAGTGGACAGAGGAATGACTCCAGGCCCTGCCTGCAGGAATGGAGAGGGACACGGAGAGGAGCTTACCTGTACCTGACTGGGTGACTCAGAGGGTTGCAGGAGAAGAAGGAAGGCTTTTCCTGTCACCTACTGTTGTGTATCAAAAACTTAGTTCTTGAAACAATGACATTTAGTGTTCTCAAATCTGCATTTGAGTAGGGTTCGTTCTGCTTTGCTTGACATTCCCTGGAATGGCTTGCAGTCTGGGAGCTACAATCATTTAAAGAATCATTCACACATATGTCCAAAGGTTGGAGTTGGCCATTGGCTGAGACCTTAACTGGGGTTGTTGACCAGAGCAAGTATTCATTCTCTCCTTGTGGCAAGTATTCATTCTCTCCTTGGGCTTCCTCACAATATGGTTGCTGGATTCCAGAGAGAGACAGAGACAGAGAGCTAGGTAGACAGGTGGAAACTATCTCCCCTTTATCAATTTAGTCTGGGAAGTTATATAATGGCACTTCTGCCATATTCTGTTCATTGAAGCATCCCCCAAGTTCTGCCCAATTTCGGGGGAGGGGCAATAGATTCATCTCTTGATGAAGAATGACAAAGTTTCAGTATGCGGATCTGAAAATACTCCTGAGGTCATTTTTGGAAAATACACCCTACCATAGGAACTTCCTCTCCTGACCTCTCGTTAGTAATTCTACTTCTATGACCTGGCAAGACACTTCCAGCGGCTCAATCAACACTGCCCCTCTCACTCCAGCTTTGTAAGGATGGTCCTAAGTGGTGGGAGGCGGAGAGGCAGTGAATGGCAACTTACTGAGCACCTATTGCGCGCCAGGCTCTGCCCTGGGCGCTTCCATGCCCTGTTGCATTCAGTCCCCACCATGATCTTACATGATGGGCAATGAGGCCCCCATGTTGTGGGTGAGAAGACTGAGGTTGAGAGACATAAGGACTCACCAAGGTCACAAGGAATCACCAGTGAAGCTAGGGTCTGAAAGTTGACGTGGTTCCAAAGGCCCTGCTCTAACCCTTGCACCAGCTGTCCCCAGGCTCAAGGTAAGGAAGGGGTGAGGAATTAAGAACACGGGTCTTGGATCAGAACCACTTGGGTTCGGACTAAAGCTCCTTGACCTTGGGCAGGTCACTTCATTTCTTTAAACCTCCATTTTCATATCTGTCCAATGGGACATCACAGACTTTAAAAAACAAACCAATGAAATAGAATAATCTCTGTTACAACTTGACACAACCTCTAGCCAGTCACACATGGTACCCGGACCACCCAGCCCTCCCTAGACAGGATTTGCTCATTTGTGAGGCAGAGCAAGTCCCTGGGTCTTTTACCACTCACCAAGGGGGAGCCCCTGGTCTCCAATTGGCTATTTTTAGGTCTGTGTGGGCAACCACAGAACCACATGTGGGGTTTACCACGAGCTGGCCAAGACCGGAAGAATAAGAAAGTGCTTCCAATGACAGAGGGTGGGCATCTAAGGTCATGATGGGCCTCAGTCCTTCCCAGCACCTCCAGGTTGACTTCACACAAGTCAGAAAGCCTCATTAGGTCTCTGTTTCATCATCTGTAAAATGGGGATCATTGTAAGCCAAACAGCCCACATTTGGGGGGCTGCTTACAGTGTGCCAGGTGCCAGGGGAACGTCTGCATGTGTTGACTCATGTCATCTCATGTGATGCAGGCCGTGAGGATAGCTGATGCAGCAGGAGTTGGCATATAGAAGAAGGGGCAGGAGTAGAACAAGAGCCAATCATTTTTTCTGTTCTGCTTCCAGCCTCCCCCAGCAGACGGGAAGCAGTTCATGAGCATTAACTGAGATTATGGATGTGGGTATGTTTTTTAAACTATAAACTGCAGTGTAAACTGAAAAGGCCCAGGAATAACCCAGGCTCAGAGCTTAGACTATATGTCACAGGGACGCCTCCCCAATGCCATCCTTCAGCCGCAGCACTTCCCACTTGCTCATCTTCTTTCCATGGGAAGGATCCTTGTAAGATTTTATTTTGGCTCCACTACAAAAAAAAGAAAAAGGCTTTGGAAGCCACTGAGGTGTGGAAGGAAGACCAGAGGTGGCAGTGACATGTCCCAGGGCACACAGTGGGGTCTATGGCCCCTGGTGTCCCAACCCCTTCACCAGCCTGATCCACAGCAATGGCCACCCACTTCTCAGAGGAGCCCAAGCCTCAGGCCCACCCCCCTCCTCACTTACCTGGGACCTCTGAAGTTCTTACTTTTCAGGTCCAGGAAACCATGTTCCTGGAAGAGCCACCAACCACAGCAGGACTCAGAAGCCCTGTGATTCCCCAAGAGAAAAAGAAAGAAAGGGTAAGAAGGATACATTTGTGTGTGTACATACTCGCAACCATACGCTTCACCCACACCACACATATCTCATATGTGCATGTGCACGCTTCACACACAGACTCACCTATACACACATCTGTAGATCTCCATGCACATGTGTTCACACAGGCACACGAGAAACACTCATTTCCACAGGCACCCGTACATACACCTCACGCCATATTCCTACATTAAGATGCACCTACAGAGCACACACACACCTTACGCCAACATCACACATGTTCTATACACTCATATGGATTAACATAAATGCACAACGTGTATTTATGCAAAAAGCACAAACAAATGCATATTTACACATACCCAAATGCATACAAGTCCATGGATAAACAGGTATGTGCACTCAGTATACTTGCCCTGTGAAAGCTTGTATACAAATGGATGTTCACGTAAATTCACACACCTGGGACAGCATGGGTATGTATATGTACTTCATTTACACATTTCCATACATAATAGCGATAAACACAGATACATCAGTATCTGTACATTCATAACAAAACCACACATTACAGATGTCCTTACCTGCATGTGGAAACACATGTGCACACACCTGCACATGCACATACACACCCCCCAGCATGTGCACACACAAACTCAGCAACTCTGCACGCTCAGGGCACACACTGCCTTCTCTGGCTCCATTGTTGCTGAGCAATCCTGCAAAGGTGCAGAGACACAGACACCCAGTTTCGCTTCACCTGAAAACCCCCAACCCCTGCGTGTGTGGGAGGGTGAACCAGACGCCCTCCCTGCAGGGGGCACAGTGGAAAGTATGACCCAAATTCACTTACACAATAAGAGCAAAGGTGAGGATTTTTTCCACCCTGTTACCTCACTGTGTCGGGGGTGACCAAGGTCACCATTGCTAATCCTCATCTTATTACCCCCCCACCAACCCTTGAGGACATTCAGGTCTAACGTCAGTTTACTAAGCAACTAACTACCAGCACCCAACCCCACTGTGTGCAAGGTGGTAGGCCAGGGCTAGAGGCAGAGAGAGTAGCTGGACCTGGGTCCTGCCCGTGGGGCTCACAGGAGCAGGCATGGGGGGGCAGGTCAGTGAGAGGCTCTTACCCAAGTCCCTAAAAATATACTTACTTGAAAACCAATTTGCCAAGTAATCAATCTTCAAGTGGCTGATCTACTGAACAAACCAAATTTATCAATTTACTGTTAAGTTTTTCTTTCAGTTCGAAAGTATAGAGCAATTTTATTGAACAGATTGGTATTTGTTTTCATTTTGTCTTCATAACCGTGTTATGGAGTGTTCAGATGATCAAAAGCTAAGGGTAGGGTGGTTTAGTTCAATAAAGGTCCTTAATATTTTTAGCTGTAGAAAGACTTTCTGGGGACCTCCATCAGGAGCAGGCCATTCTGGAAACCCTGCAGCCTGACAGGTTTTCGGGGCCTACTGACCCCCAGGTGTCACATGGCCTGTGCCTGGGTCTGGGCTTGCCCCATGATATTGGCCATGTCCCTTCTTCAGCCTGGGCCTCAGACTCCTCATGGACAAAGAGCTCATCTTTAGGGCCTTGCTAACATTGATGAGTCCCCCTGGAACTTCCTGTGACCTCAGTCTCCGAGTGTGGCCAGGGTCTGGGCCATGGGCACCAGAGAGGATGCTGACTCTGTTGGGGAGGGTGGGGGGAGCCCTGCTCAGAAGTCAAAGCTGCAACAGCCAACACTCACCCATATGTGCTGGTGTCTCTGTCTGAACCGTGACATTTCTGGGTCCTGTTCCCAGCCCCAGGCAGCGGGGCCTAGCATGCTCTGAGCGGGGCGAGTGGGGCTGCAGCGGGTGGGGCCCAGTTAGCTTTCCTTTCCTGGTAACACGCTTGCTAACCTCATTTCCTTTTTCTGAAGGGAAATGCCATTGACCTCACACAACTGGATTTTCAGCGAGGCCAGATGAGAACTCGTGATCTTCTCGCTGGCAAAAGGATGCGTGCGTGGGCTGGGCACAGGTCTGTCCAGCGGTGATTTGGGTAAATTCTGATCTGAGACGCCTACCTGTTGCTTCAGAAATGGGACCCATAGGCCGGAAAGGGGCAAAGACATGCCCTGGTGTCGGCAGCCAGACAGCGGGGCAGGGGCCAGAACCCAGCCAGGGCTCTGGATGGAGGGGCCCGACCTGCCCCTCGAACTCTGTCTTAATAACGGCACTAACCCCCACCGAACGGTCCAGGTTAGAAACTGGCCCCAGCATGGTCTCCTCCCTCCCCAGCGCCTTCTCTCTGCAGCTCCCCCTCTCCTCCACTATCCGTCAGCCACGTCTCAGCTCTGGCCTCCTAGTCCCTCTCTAGAACCCTGGCCCAGGCTCTGCTCAGGTCTCCCCATACCCACCCAGGCCTCTTCCTCCAATCTTTGCAGCTGGCTGGGTGACATTGCTAAAGCAGGGTCTTCAGGGGCTTCCTGGCTGGGCATTCAAGGCCCTCTAAGACACTCTCCATCTTCTTCTCAGCCACTACCCTGAGACGCCCCTTGGTTCCCTCAGTGCAGAGGTGACTTGCCCTCCGCATGAGTGGAGCCGTCTTGCACTTGCTCTTCCCTCTACTGGAAACTCCTGCCTCTACATGCACATTCCTGCCTAAATTCAATCCCAACCAAGGAAAAGCACTCAGGGATCTGCCCCCATCACTGCCTTGGAGGGAACTGATCTCTTTGGTTGATACATCTAAGTCCCCCTTCCCACCTCCTTGAGAGCAGCAAAGACATTCTCTTGTGGAAAATTTCAAGCATACGCAAAAACAGGACAGGACAAAGAACCCCACATATTCCTCGCCCAGCTTCAGCTCTCAAGCCACTCTTGTACCACTTATACCCCCCAACTCCTGCCCCATTGGATTATTTGGAATGACTCCAAAACATTAAATTATTTTATCCATAAGCATTGTTGTATGTATTTCTAAAAGATAGAAACATGACTAGAATATAATCATCATACTTATATTTTAACAATATTTTTAGTATCACCAAATACCCAGGAGTGTTGAAATTTCCCCATACCTCAGAATAACAATACCAATAATATTACTAAAAATATATGATGACTGCAAACATTTCACAATTTATTTGCAGTTCTTTTGTCCCTAGGATTTATATCCTATGAGTGATATGCAGCCAAGTCAACCAGGTTTCTAAATCGCTCCAAATCAACTCTACATGGTAAAGCCATGAACTCAAAACACAGATTTATTTATTTAACTTTGTTTTTGATTTTTTGGGGATTGCTCCTGACTTTTATTTTGATTTAACTTTGTTTCATTTTTATGTAAGGCATACATAAAATTAATCGTTCTAAAATTAATCTACAATACAAGGTATATTCAAAGAAGTCTAGCTTCTCTCCGCATTCCTTTTACCCCATTTCTTCCCTTCTCCAAAAGATAACAATTTTGAACTTGATTTTTAAATATTTTTAACTGATTTTTGAAATTAAAGAAAATATGTACTCCCTTTCCTTGATAAATGATAGTGCGCTGTACATATTTTATCCCGCTTTGCTGTGTCTCTTCACACTGTGCCCCGGAGACGGCGTCATCACAGCATCTAGAGAGGCTCCTCCCTCCCTTTTTCAGCTGCAAAGTCATCCCTTGTGTGGGCAAACAATCCCTACTGATGGATGTTGGAGAGGTTTCTAGTTTTTTTACTATTACACAGGGTGCTTCCATGCATAGCTTTTGCACATGCATCTTGTGTTCTTGTTGCTTATTGTTGCTGGAACAGATTCCTAGAAGTGGGATTGCTATGTCAAAGGGTAAGCACATATGTAATTTACTAGAAATTGCCAAATTTCCCAACTTTAGGCTTGCGTCATCGTATATGCCCACGAGACAATGTACAAGAGGGCCTGTTTGCCCACAGTCTTACTAATAGAATATGTTGTCAAATTCTGGGGTTTCTACCAACTTGACAGATGAGGTATGGTATCGTGGCTTAATTGGTGTTTAAATTGGTGTTTTAATTGGTGTTTTTCTGGTTATGAACAAGGATAACCATATTTTTATTTATTTAGATTCTGATTCCCTTTTGGGTCCATAGCCCTCAGCTGGCACAGATGAAGTTCTTAGGAGAGAGTTCTAGAATGAAGGAAGGAAAGATGAACAAACAAGTTGAGTCTTGAAGAGGGTGGCTGACTTGCTCAAAGCCACATATCAAGTATCAGCAGAGTTGGAAACGGAGTTGCTCTCCTTTCTCCCCCCTTGTCTAATTTTTTCCCAACTGAAATATAAACAAGTTTATAATAGACTTTTTCTGACTATAAAATGAATAAAAGTTTATAGTAGGATGTTTGGAAAGTACAAGAAAGTATAAACCTTGAAAAAATTTTAATTTTCTATCCTAAGTCAACCATTTTTAGCATTCTGGTTTATTTCCTCCCAGTCTTTATGCATTTTTTCAGTTATAATCACACTGCATATATGGTTTTGTATTTTGTTTTCTTTCACTTAAGAATTTCCCATATTAGTAACAACTTTTACAAACACAATTTTAATGGCTGTACAGTATTTCACTATCTGAATACATGTTAGTATATTTAAGCCTTTCGATTACTGCTGGGCTTCTAGATTGTTTCCATATTTTTACTATTAGAAATAAATTTCACCATGTTCATCTTTGTTCACAATCTAGATTTTCCCCTTTAGGATTGATTCCTGGAAGCGGAGCTCCTAGAATCTCAGCGCTGACTTCCAAGTTCAGGGCTTTTCTTGGCTGTACTCAGAGGAGACTGCTTGTTAAGCTTTGTCCCTATGACGTCCCAGAGCCCCGGGCCTGACCTGGCTCTATGTGTCCGTGATCTTGACTAGAGATACACTCACACCCAAGTCATGTCAGCAGATGGGCTGAGCTGGGTGGGACGCAGCCCACTCAGGATGAAGAATCAGACTCCACAGTCATCTTCCTTGCCTTCCCGGGGCTATGAACAGATAACCTGGAACCAACAACAGGAAACTGCACGGGGGCAAAGCCACGTTGGTGAAGGGCGCTGACAGGCAAGGATGCTGAGCGGGTGTTATCTCTGCTTTCGAAACCCTCGCAGTCCAGTGGAACAGACAGCTGAGTTCAGACCCTCCCATCTTGATAAGGGCTCCATGATAGACTCAGACACAGTGCCATTCACAGAAGGGGGATCTGGGAAAGCTGACTGGAAGAGGCATCAGTTGAGTTTAGTTGTGAAGAACATAGGTCTTATTTGACTGGTGAGGCTGGGCAGTGGGCAGTCATGAGGGGCCCTGTAAGCTAGGTTATGGATCCTGCATCTTGTCCTACAGGTAGTCAAGCAGGCAGATGACAGAGTCAGGTTGGTATTAAGAACAATCCCTCTGGTTGCTGAGTCAGGGGCAGGGTTGCAGATTGGAACTGGACAGACCATTAGAATGGAGACCAGCATCCAAGCAAGACACTGTGGAGCCCAAATCAGAGCGGCAGCTATAGGGATGGAAAAGGAAGATCAAGACAAGAGACACTGGGTGTACAGTCACTAATCAAAGCAGAAAAGTCGTGTCACTTTATGACCTTCCTGTTGTGTATGGAAAAGAGTCCTGGACTGGGAGTCAGGGTACCTGGGTTCCAGTCCCAGCTCCATGTGACCCAGGGCAAGCCTCTTGCCTACACCTGAGCCTCAGTTTCCACTTTTGCACACCAAGGATGCTGTACTAGATTGTCTCCAGGGGCTCTTATGTTCTGAAATCTGTAATCCTGAGGCTGCGGAGTGGCCGAGGTCCCTGTGGGGAGAGGAGGGGGAAAAAAACAAACTGAGCAAAGGAAACTGGGCTGGGGCCTCAAAGCCCAGGTTCTCTGTCTCCCTGCCCCATCAATCTTCCAGCATTGAAGTCAGTGGGGTGGCCTGGGCCCAGGCCAGAGACCAGCTGCGGAGAGGGAGGAATTGTTTGGCCAGAGAAACAGAGGAAAGAATGCAGAGCTTCCAAAAAGCTGTGAACAAGTCGTCAGCTCTGGCTGGATGCCCGGAGGTTTTGTAACTGTCCTCCTCGCTTGAATATCAAGAGCAGGTCAACATGGGGAGGGCGTCTCGCTCCCTCTCTGTGCATCAGAAACTGCAAGATAACAAGGGGCACCGAAGATGCCTTTGGCTGCAAGTAAGAAAACACCCTGGCTCCAATGTCTAAATAAAACAAGAAAACGTATCATCTCACACCACTGCAACTCCAGAGTATGTGGCTCCAGCACCAGCAGCAGCCCGTGGTGTCGTCAGGAACGCAGACTTGTCTATTTCTCTCTTGTCCTCAACTGGTTCCCTTTGTGGCCCCGTGACAGCTGTCACACTCCTCAGGATGAAAGACAGCTGACAATGGCGAGGGGAGCTGCCGGCTTCCATGTGAATGTCTAGCAGGAGAGTGCAAGGAAAGACTTCTCTCCCAATCCCAGACCGTAAGTCCTTTTCTCTGGTTCAAATAGGATGACTTGAGTCATTCCCAACCAATAACAGTTTCTCAGGGAAATGCCATGTGCTGATTGACTTAAAGTAATTGGGATCTGGTGTTAAACCTGGGGTAGGAAGACCGAGCAGAATTGGGGTCCTGTGAGGAAGGAAGAGGTGCTGGATGAGGAGCAACCAACACATCCATGTGACCATGAGCCTCTGCCCCCCATCAGATCATTGGCTCTCCACCCAGCCCAGGGGTCAGTAGGACAGCTGTTCTCTCTAGATGACCACTGAAGTCACTGAGAAATAGAAACAGAGTGGCCTGCTTCGATCACACAGTAGGTGAGTGGCAGAGACTGAACTGAGAAAAATAAACACACAGCAGGGAAACCGAGTGGGCCTTAAGCTGCCAGCCTTCTCCAGTCAAGCTCCTGACCCTGCTCAGGCAGACGGGGGGCCTGCTGTCCCCTCCGGGCTTCCATAGCACCTGCCCAGCCAGCGGCCCTCTGTCTCAGAGTCACCTTGCAGTGGTGAATGGCCATCTCCCTCCACAGCCCAAGAGTGTTCTTGTTCACTCATCGGGTCAGGCCATCGAAGAGCTTCAGGATCCAAGGCCGATGTGTGGGTTCGAATCTCGACTTTGAGCTTCTTTGTCCTCTTCTGTGAGATGAGACCATGAACCTCCCCTTTGCTTCTTAACATAACTGTTGGGCATTCAAATGAAACGAGGAGATGGTGCTTTGCTGATTGTGAAGTGCTATGGGAACCATCGGGTTTCCCCTCCCCTAGTGAAAAAGGGTCATTCTGTGAGCCTCATTAGCCCTGGAAGACGTCAGGAAACAGGCAGCAAGAGGGATCGTGAGACAGCCAGGACGGGATCCATTCAAATACAAATGCATAGTCCAGATCCATCAGTTGATAGATAAGGAGATAGGTCCTGAGAGTGGCAGTGACTTCCCCAAGGTCACACAAAAGTAGACCTCAGCCCCCTGGCTCCCAGCACTGTCCTCTCTGCACCAGGTCACAGGGGTCAGCTGAGGTCCACTGCCCGGCCCGAGGGTGGGTGCAGCTGCGACACAGTCCGTGACTGCCTGCACGTCTCCAAGTTTCTCGGGGGCCATTCTTCAGGGGTTCACTGAGGCGAGGCCACACTTCCCCTCGGGCGGTTTCCTGTTTTGGCCAAACAATGACTCTTGCCGGGACCTGGTGCCAGCTGGCTGCAGTCGTTGCCAAGGCCCTGATTCTTACATGAAGAGAGGGGAGACCTTGGCCCCAGGGACCTGAGGCTGGCCTTTCCAGGCCTTTGGGCCCCACCGAATTCAGTAATCCCTCCATATACCAATCACACACACGCAAGCATGTTCTGTTTGCCAGGCTCGGTCTGAGTACGCAAAACACAGAGATACACGGGGCAAGAGATTAGCCATTCCACATTTATTCTCCATCCACGAGGAGGAGGAGATTGTGCTAGGTACCAGTGATGCCGCTATGAATAAGATATACCCTATAAATCTGCTGACTGATCCATGTTTGTCCTCCCAGGGTCTTGCAAGAGCTCTGTGTTGATTATACCTGCCCATGTGAATTAGTGCATCCAGCTCCTTCCTGAAGGAATGTCTCAGGGCACATTGGGGAAGGAGTACTAATGGATGTGGGTAAAGATAATAAAGATGAAAAATTGTATGATGTGTTTTTAAATGGGTGAGTAAATCAAGATTCAGATATATTAATGGGAGGGGATATAGCTGGGACCCTGCCCAGGTCCCCAGGCTCCAAGCATTGCACACCAAGGTGCTGTGAGATGCATCCAATCCGATGTGAAGATTGGGATGCTGTGAGTGTGCCCGTGGGGAAGTGCGGTGAGGGGCGCCTGCTGCTGAACAAACCAAGTGGGGGCGGCCAGACCGCGGAAGGGAGACGTGGAGCGCTCTCCATGTGCTAGACACCTAGCCAGTGTCTTTTAACTCTACAGATGAGGGAAATGAAGAGGCGAAAAAACACGCAGATCCCACAGGGGTGCTGGCAGTTCTTTATCTGCCCCACGTCTGTCCTCTGTCCCACTCCGTGTCCTGGAAGGCTGACTCCTGTGGATGTATCACCTTTCTGTTAGGTTCAGCCAATGGGAGGCTGTGGCAGGAGACCAGCAAGAGTGGAGAGAGAGGTCAAAGTATTTGGTCCGCCTGCCCCTCCCTGTGTGGCCACCATGCAGGTAGCTGCTACAGTCTAGGTCATGGCTCCAAGGAGCAACCTGGCCCCGGAATGAACACACCGTTGCTGCCTCTGGACCCTGCAGGCCTAGGAAGGAAGCCGTGTCCTGCTACTGCTGGTCCGTGGGCTCCTCACCTGCCGTTGGTTCTCTTTACCACCCCCATCTTTCCATGCACCTCTCTTCAGCCCTTCGCCTTGAGTGGCCCTGCTTCCTGCTGGAACCCTAACCGGGACTGAGCTGGACCCTTCGCCCCCTTGCTGCCTTGCCTGCTGTATCCCCTGGGATGTCCCCCACCACCCCACCCACACCCACCTGAGACAGTGCAGTGACTTGGCAAAGCCGGCTTCGCCCTGGGTATCCTAAATCGCTTGGGGTCCGGTGCTGCTGTGAAGACAATGAGAGGAAGGTTTTCCAAAGCCCGGGACCGGGTTCCCCCACATCTCCCTTCTCCTGGGCTCGGGGCCTAGGAGAAGCACAGTGTTCTGCTTGCAAGGCTGGGGTAGGTGGTTTGGGGAGAGTAGTAGTCTGAACCCAGGCTTGTCTGCTTCCACCTCCAAGCTGCGGTGAATAAGGTACCAGAGACGGGGAAGAGAAGCAGCAGAGGCTCTTCCCGCTGAGCTGCAGGACCCTTAGGAATCACCCAAACGACCCTTTGGCTCAGCAGCAGAAACAGGTCCAGGAGTGAGGGACATGACCAATGTCACTAGGTAGATGCCCCTCAAGTCTGCTTCAAGCCCAGCGTCCATCCTGAGCACCACACACAGAAATCCACATGCTCCAGAGACCTTTGTAAACCCCGAGGACCATGCCCAACGTAGCCCCTTCCTCCCTACTCTTCCCCATGTCCCCTGCATCAGAGAAAGACACCAGAATCCTGGAGTCAGCCCTGACAGTCTCTCTCCCACTTCTCTCTGCCTGCAACCCCTGACCTTATCCAGCTTTTTGCCAAGTCCAGCAGCAGTTCTACTTTCTCAACTGCCCTGGACTCTGTCATGTTCTCTCCAGGCCATTCCCACTTGCCTAGTCTGGGCCTCAAATCTACATGCAGTTATGACAATGGCCTCCTCACTGGTCTCCCTGGCCCTGGGATGGATGCCAATCCACCTCCATTTAGTCTTTCAGAAATGCAAATAGAAGCATGTCTCTTCTGTGCTTAAATGGAGCCCAAACTCACTAACCTCAGTGACATACCCTGGCTTCCCTCTCCAGCTTCACCCCTAAAGCAAAACCCTCTTCGATGGTCCGTAACTCATTAGCCTTCACTGGTTTCTTCATGTGTCGCTCTGAGTCCATTCAGAATGGCCCACTTGGAAAGGGTTCCTTCTCATTCCCACCAGAACCTACATTGCTCTCTTAATTTGGCTTCCTCCAAAAACAGGTATAACACAAGGCCTTGGTGCAAGCAGTTTACTCAGGAGGTAACCCCAGGAAGGGGAGTGGAGGAGTGGGGAGAGTGAGTCATGGAAGGAAGAAAACCCATGCCAGGGTGTGTTATATTCAGCTCCACAGTGAGTGACGGGACCTGCCATTCCCAACAGGACCCTGCAAAGCCCACAGACACCTTCCAGGAGCGTCCCCCTGCAGGATAGGAGGCTGGAAGTCCATCTGCTGACTCCCGTCCCGTCAGGTGAGAGCCTTTAGTCTTCTTGGCTGCATTACCTACCTGAGCAAGCTCCTGTGATGCTGAAGGACCTGCAGCCCACGCAGAAGCTCATGGCTCATGCTTGGGGTAAAATGTTGGCCATGGGAAGCATCTCTGGCTGAAATCAGATGTGACAATGGCTTGGGAGGCAGCTGCACAGAAACATTTCTTAGTCCACCAGTACATCTGGCTTGTTGGAGCTCAGCTGCACATGAGGTGCCCTGAGGTGTTGAAGATGAGGCTGTGGTCAGAGTGGGCCTGAGGAGCTCTGGAAGGAGCTTGGCTGTCAGACTTTCTGAGTTCACATCCCGCTGTGGCTGGTACCTGCTGGGGGATCCTGAGCACAGCACATCACCCTTGAGCTACCATGTCACACTCAGCAGTAAAATAGGGACAATAATTTCTACCATGCAAGCTGTTTCTGAGAATCAAATGTGCTCTTGGAAATGAATGCATAAAGCAGTCTGATGCCAAATGTCATGTTATGTCTGCTTCTTTCTTCCCTCACGAAGCCGCCACCCCAGAGTCCTCTTCGTTCTGCTCCCCCAGCCGGGAGCACCCCCCTCTCCTCCACGCCATGGGTTTAGCCTATGCAACCCAGAAACCGTGGCCTCCTGGGGGCACTGCTGGTTTGGCCTTGTCCTGGCTTTGGGCCAGCACATTTATAATCCCCTCCCCCACTCCACTGCATTTAATCCCAAAAAGCAGAAGTAGCTTTTGCGGGAACACAGAAGATTTGAAAGTGCATACCACACAGAGATAGCTTATTTTTTAAAATCCCATGAGCTGTTTCTGGGTTTTTTTTCCCCTCCCAAATCCCTCTTCTGACCCAGATGCTTTTCTCACATGGGCGAATTTAGCTTGAACCAGCACCATCAGTTCTAGCCTTCCACACTCATCCTTGTCCTTTGGGTTCTGACCTCTGTTCACCTGTTATCAGCTGAGTTTCGTCTCACACCCCCCCAAAATATCTTATGTTGAAGTCCAAATCCCCAGCACCTCAGAATATGACCTTATTTGGAAATAGGCCGTGGCAGACGTTAATTAGTTAAGATGAGACCATACTGAAGCAGGGTGGACCCCTAATGCAGAATGACTGGTGTCCTAATAAAACGGGAAAATTTGAGCACAGAGACACAGACACAGGGACAACACCATGTGGAGATTGGAATTGTGTTGCACAAGCCAGGGAACCGGGAGCCAGGAGAGAGGCGTAGAACAGGCCTTGCCCTCCCGCCTTCAAAGGGAGTACAGCCTTGATCTTGAACTTCCAGCCTCCAGAACTGAGACAATATATTGCTGTTGTTTTAAGTCCCCATCCCCACCCCAGTTTGTGGTACATTGTTCTGGTAGCCCTAGCAAAATAATACACTACATACAAGAGCAACTTTTTTTTTCCTACAAATATCATTTTCCTATCCTTCCCTTCGAATTCAACCTTTGTGTCTCTGTTCATGTGTTTATATTCCTTCACTCCCTCATGGACTGTGAACCCCTTTGAGACAAGACCTGTGTCACTCGTGCTATTGTCTCTTCTGGGCCCGGCACAGCACCTGGCCCAAGGAGGCATTCTGCAAAAGTTTTGCAGAAGACTCCTTAAAAGAGGTAACACTGATGCTTACCCTTGAAGGGCGGTCCAGGTTTGGAAAGGAAGAGCTATGGGGGAAGGCATTCCGGGGCGGAGAGCACCCTGAGCACAGGCACCTTGGCAAGAAAGGGCAGTGTGGGGGTGAGAGAGCCCCCACGGTTTGCTGGAGTGTGGGATGCTGGTAGGGGGCAGAGGCAGGGTGGGACAGAGCATGGGAGAACGTGGGTGTTGTCAGTGCTTTGGGGAAGGTGTTTAGCTGGGTATGTGACGGGGCAGTGCGGAGCCGTGGAATGGAGAAAGAACAAGAGCAGGCGTGTGGGAAGCTTATTCAGCCACAGGACGGGCTGAAGACAGGGAGGCCAGGAAGTCTGTGGCTGAGGCCACAGTCCAGGTGAGAGATGCTGTCGGTCTGAACCTTTGGGGGCCTGAGGATGGAGAGATGAGACATTTAGGAGGAAGAAATGCCATCCTGGTGACGGATTTGTAGGGATTTTCCCCTTTGTGGTACCATCCTCCAAGCTCCTCTTCCTTCTGAAGATGGCACACTGAGAATTTCCATGATGTCTACAGTGACATATAAATCACTCCACCCCCATCACCTCTCTGACAGCTGTCAGTCTTGGTGAGAGCGCAAAAAAAAAAAAAAAAAAAAAAAGCGTCACTTCCACCCCAGGCTGCTGAGGTTTCTGCTCACAGTTCAAAATGTCAATTCATGGAAGCAGGTGGTTTTTTCACCTTTTTAAATATCATTTTTATCACTCAGAAATAATATAAGTTAACTGACTTACAGAAACTCTGAAAATAAGCAGCATTGGATCTTATGAGTAGAAGGTAAAAATTGCGCTCAGTAAAAATGACCCTGGATAATCCCTTCAGTGGAAGGACCTGGGGAAATGAAAATTCAAAAGACAGAAATTACATTGTATAATTTTCTTTACCTTTTGACTGTGACCTCCTTTTCCCTGGAGCATCAGAAGCGGAGGGCTAGTTTGAAGGGGGTAAGAGGACGGAGTTTGCAGGCCGAAGGAGGCTGGATTGACTGCCTGCTGGATATGAGTCCACTCTACGGGTAAGTCAAAGACGACAGTAAAAATCACCTAAAATCCTCCCACTCTTTTTTTTAGGGGAATATCCTCCTCCTTCCAGTGTGTTCGCCCCTAGTGCATATTAAAAGCTACTCTCAGTGGAGCATGAAGCACCTCCTGAGGTGGTGACCTGAGAAAGACACAACACTCCTGTGGTATTTCTGCCCAAAAGACAGAGCCTGGCAAAGGAAACATCAGACAGGCTCGCACTGAAAACCAGCCGGCAAAGCCGGCCCAGACTGAGCTAAAGGGTCATTGAGATAAAAGGCAATGGAAGACTGAAGAACTGTCCCTGACTAAAGAGGAGGAATGAGACATGGCAACCAAGTAGACTACATGACCCCGGATTGGGTCCTGGATTGGAGGGGGAAGTGCTATAAAGGAGATTATTAAAGTATTTTGTGGAATTTGGATCCGGCCTGAGCATTCAATAATGGCAATGTTAAATTTCCTGAATTGGTAACTACCCTGTGGTTGAATAGGAGAATATCTTTTTTTCCTTAGGAAACAAATATATGTTGAAATATTTGGGGTAGTGATGTAACATACTCTCAAATGGTTTGGGAAAACGTGGGTGTATATGTAGAGATAGAAGATGACAAAGCAAAATGCTAACAGTTGCTAACAGTTGGTGAATCTGGCGGAAGGATATATGGGAGCTCTTTGTACTAGTCTCGCAATTCTTCGGCCAGTTTGAAATTGTTTCAAAACTGAAAGTTAAAAAAAAATCCAGTCGAATTCAGTCTCTGGAAGAAAATATTTGCGAAAGACATATCTGATAAATGACTGCCCTAAAAAAAGTCTGTTAAAAATAACAAAAAATCTTTAGTTTCCTACCATACGCCTATGAAATGAACTAAAAACAACAATAACAATACCCAGTGTTGCTGAGAATGAGGAGCAACGGAAACTCTTGTACTTTGCTGATGGAAATGAAAAATAGAACGATCACTTTGGAAAACAGTTTGGCAGTGTCTTTAAAAGTTACACATATACCTGCCACAAGGCCCAATACTCCCATCCCCAGGTGTTGACCCAAGACAAATGAAAACTTAACGTTCACACCAAAACTTATATGTGAATGCTTTAGTAGTTTTATTTATAATTCCAGCCAGATGTTTCTTAATAGGTGAATGTTTGACAAACTGTGGTACATCCACTCAACGAATGGACTATTACTCAGTGATAGGAAGGAACTTCGACACTGTCGACACGACGGATAACTGTCAGGTGCATTATACTAAGTGAAGGAGCTCAGACTCAGAAGTCTACGTACTGCGTGATTTCATTTATATGGCATTCTGCGAAAGACAAAACTATGGCAGAAAAACAGATCAGTGATTGTTAGGGGCTGGGGATAGAGAAAGTTGTTGACTGCAGAGGGGCCCAAGAGAACTTTTCGACGTGGTGGAAATGTTTTACATCTTGACTGTGGTGGTGGGTACACAACTGTGTTTATCAAAACTCACGGAAATGTACATTAAGGTAAATTTTACCAAATGGAAACTACATCTCAATTATACAACCAAACAAAGAAACCGAGTTTCTTAAAGCTTCCCTCCTCCCCTACAGCTCTCCACCAGATACAGCTCAGAAACCTGTGTTCAGCAAAGGAAGGATTCGGTTGTCTTTCCTTTGTTCTGAGTCTTCATCTTTGATCAGGCTCGGGGTTGAGTGGAGTTCCGGACAAGGTGACGGAAAGTGACAGGCCTGTTGAGAATCGAATCCCTGTAAAAGGGCATCAGACACCTCTGTGTGACAGGTGCCTAAACCCTGGCCCTTCGTCAGGCAAAGGTTTTTTTGGTTGTGCAGCCTTCTTTGTGGTCTCCGCCTGCTGGTTCCTGGGCTTAGGGGACATGCTCCTGGCTGACCACCTGTGCTCGCCTCCCCCACTCCAACTAAGGGGTCCTCCTCTAGGGGAAAGGCACGCTGCTTGGACAAGGATCTTTCAGGACAGCTCATGCCCAGCTACCTTGCACTCTGTCCAATTGGTTCTCTTTGGAAACATTCCTTTCTTTCGCTACCAAGCTCTGGAAGCACAGGTGGCCCCCACAGCAGCGTCCATGCCCACGTCAGGCTACCACCAGGACAGCTCCAACCATCCTCTTATCTTCAGACCTTTCCATGGAAGAGGTGGGCCCAGGCTCTGTGTCCTCCAAGCTATAGAAAAGCCCCAGTCACTTGCCTTGAGCTGTGTAGGGTGACTCATAGCATTTGAACATCTCTCGCCACAGAAAGGCTCAGTACCCACCCCCCTCTGCCCGGTCAGTACCTGGCATGAGGCTGGAGGTGGGTGACCAGGGGAGGGTGTCACTGTCGCTGCCAGAGGCCTGCTGGGTTGTGTCTAGTGCTACTTTTGAGGTTCTGGAGGAGAGTAGCAATTCTGAGACAGGAAAAGTCCCATTAACATCTTGTTATACATAACTAATTTTTTTTAACAAAATGCATTCATATCATTTTAAATGATCACATTCCCTTGTGTAGATATATTACAACTTACTATAACAAACCCTGATACAGTTTAAGTGGTTTCTAATTTTAGATTCTTATTAGCAATGCTATAATTGGGTTAATTTATGTGAAGCTGATGGAAGCTTTAGCTGTAGAGTCCCTCGCTTCCTCAGGACCTATCCAAATTCCCAGGAAGGGGTTAGTAATCTTATATTCATGATTTTGACTTCTTTTTGTAAAAGGGGCCCTCTAAATTGCATAAACTTCAGGGTCCACAAAAGCTGGATGTGCCCTTGGCTATGATAAACAGCCTCACACCCCAATTTTTTTTCCCCCTTTGGCTACATCTTTATTTCTTTAGGATAAACTCCTGGAAACAGAATTTCTGGGTTAAAGCAGATGCACATTTTTAAGGTTGTTGGAACATGTGGCTAAAGAGCCTTCCAGAAAAGCGATCTAACTTGTACCTCAACCCTGCCCTAAACGAGAACACCCAAGACTGGGGTGGTTTCTACGTGTTTGTGTTTCTTTGTTATCATGGTCCCGTTGTGGTTGCCATTAATGCCTTTTCCCCAAAACAGGGATCTTGACCTGAGATCCATGGGTAAAATTCTTAGGGTCTGGGAACTTGGATGAGAAAAAAAATTACATCTTCATTTTCATCATCAGTCTCTAATTAAAATGTAATAACTCTTTCCATCATGAATGTAGGCCACAAGTCCCTGTGGTGTTACCAGTCCCTGTGACATTAGCAGTCCCGTCACCAACAGAAATCACAGGTGTTTCACGCTTGGCTACCGCTGTTGCAGATCTCTCAAAATACTGCTCATGCACATTAGTGCTTCAAAATTACAATAGTTATCAGACCTGCCACTAGATCTCATTATTTAATGTGTTAATAAAAATACCTATTACCAAATCACAATTATTTTTAAATATTTTTATAATTGTAGTCAATAGCATTGATTTCCTTGGTAATCATGTGTATTGTTTGTTTTGTAAATTTGAAAACCTTCTTCTGAGTTGGGGCCATGGGCTTCCTCGGACCACCAAGGGGCCATGCCACGATACGGGGCAGAACCCTTAATGTATGGGACTCTTAACTCACATGTTTTTGAAACTTGTGCCTGATATAGAAGGAAATAAATTAAACTTCCAAGACCCCTACCGGAAGCCAGGCACTGTGTCAGGTATTGAGGTACAGAAGGACAGGATGGCTCCCTGCCCTTGAAAAGCTCACAGCCTCGGAGGGAGAGGTAATTTCAGAGCTCCTGCCACTCACTGTCCTGTGGGCTAGGGGCCCAGGTTTTTAGATTTTCAAGAATTTTAAGAAAAATCAGAAATCCAGATTTTTATGTTCCCACATAAAACAACTCTTCTAGTTTTTAAAGGTTGGCAACTAATCCAAGTTTACATAAACCGCTGTGTGGGCCAAACGAAGCACGTCTGAAGGTCAAATCTGGCCCGTAGGCCACCGGTTTGCAACCTTTGCTCTAGGAGGAAAACAGAATTCCAGTCAGGATGGAACAAATTCCCTCTGGGGAAGAGAGCGGCAGGAACTCTGAGCCCCCACCCATACCTCCACTCCACTCCGCTCCTATAAGCCAGGAAGATGGGGTTGGAGCCCGGATCTTACGAAGAGAGGACAGACATGGGAGGAGTTTATTGGGGGGCAGTGGGGGTGCCTGCAACCTGACTATAGGCTGGCCTAGGACAGGTCTGGATGGAGGCAGATGCTACTCTGGTGACAACAAAAAGGCCATTAAAAGATCGTGTACCTAGGAAACCCAAGAGCCACAAGCAGAGAAATAGAAACCAAAAATAAATGCAAAAAACAAAGAAATGAATTTTAAAAAACCAATTTGAATTAAGAAAAATTGATAAGGTTATTGGATACAAGATAAATATACAAAAGCCAATTACTTTTCTTTTTTTTTTGACAATAAACACATAAAAATGGGAAGATACTTTCATAAGTTGCTTGTGGAAATGTAAAACATTACTGTCTTCTGGAAAGGTAAGCTTTATTAAAATTGCAGATAATATATATAATATCTATCCATTGATCTAGGATTTCACTTATCACTACTTATCTGACAGACATACAAATCCAAGAGACTGCAGGCATATGAACGAGGATATTTTTGCAGCGTGTTTATAGTTTCAAGAAAATATAACAAAGTCAATGTTCATCAACCGGTGAATGACTGAATAGGCAATGGAATACCTGCACTATGGAATATCGTGTGCTATCGGAAATGAACCAGAGCTATGTCAGCTTGTTTGGGGGGGTTTCCTTGGTGCATCGTTGAATTGAAAAAGCAAGAGGCAGAAAAATGTATATATTATCCCATTTTTATAAAAGGTTGATACATGCACATGTGCATTTGCATATCATTTAAATGTCTGTCAATGATTCCTTCATTATGAAGAAAACATACAGAAGGTTAGACATGAGAATGTTAATAAGTTACCTAGGGTGAAAGAAGAGTGTGGGTGCAAGCTGACATGTGTGATGAAGAAATGGAAGAGGGAGCCAAGCCCATTCTACATACTTCCCCTCAAAGTTTAAAAGCAAGGGCCTTTGGAGCTGGACTCCCTTAGCTTGCAGACTAGTTAGCTCCATACCCTTACAATGATGGGCTCCCAAGAGCCTTTCTTTGGCCATCCCTCCCACCACCATGTGGCCTTGCATATTTATCTCCATGATTCTGAAATGGGCAGCCAAGTTGCTGAGGAGAGGGAAAGGCTGGGAGGGTCCCCTAGTGTAGGGGGTTGTTTTCAGTGCATGAAAATGAACCTCAGGGTCTGGAGCGTTGTTTTTTCTCTCCCGAAGCATTTAGGCAAATTCATGGGAGTGAGGAGAAAGGTTAGAAGGAATATTAATTCACTGACTCACTCACTCAAGTCCTCCTGCAGTCAGTTTACAGACGCCATCCTCAGAGAGGACTTCTTTGAGTCCACCCATCTCCGTTCTGACTTCCTATTATTTCCTCTCATGGTTCTCATCATAATTTGCCATTTTGTCTTTATTTGAATGGTGTCTGTGTATGTGTTTTTAATGTTTATTCCCCCCAGTAAACAGTGAGCACTACAAGCAGAGGGGCCATGTGTGTACAGCACTTAGCATGGTTTATAGCAGGGACTTAAGAAATTTTAGTTGAATTCAGTAACTCACTTACTCATTCTCTTTCATTGACTCATTCTTTTATTCATTCCTTTATTCATTTATTTCCTTATTGATTCCAGAATCACGTGCTATTGGCTAATGACTCCTCCCCTGACCTAAGTCTTCCATTTTCTAAGGTGACCGTTTGGGAGGTGGAGGGAATGGGGTGTGATGGCAGAATTTCAGGACTCCCACAACTTGGGAGAGTGGGGTGAGTCCAAGTTCTCCAGATAAGGACGGAAAATCCCAGAAGGCTGGATGGTCAAAGCAGAAGGTGCTATAGGATCAAGGAGGACGCAGCTGGGCATGAGCAGACTCCTCTCTGCCCCACCCAGGATGGCCTCCTCCCACTGCCCAACTGGCACATGAGTTTACTCTGTCCGGAAGGGCCTCTTCCCATCTTCACAAGCTGCAACCCTACTCTTCCTTGTAGGGCAAGCCCAGATGTCCTCGAAGTCCACCTCACTCCTCCAGCTGGAAGGGCCACTCCCTGTTGCAAACAAATCCCGAACACAAAATCTGGACCTCCCTCGCAGCCTGACCACTTCCTGCCTGGGCTGTGGTGTGGCCCCTCCCTCCATCCACAGGCAGAGGCTCTGTCTGATTGTTCCCAGGGATCCCACCAGGACCCAGCACAGAGTGGATGCTCCGGCCATCCTGGTCGGCTGTGTGTGCGAGGGGCAGTGGTTGTGACCCCATTTTATGTATGCGGAACATTTTATGTATGAGGTACAGACCAGCGGCTTGACTTGCTTTTGCCCCCAAAGCAAAGCAGTGGCAAAGCCTAGACTCAAGCCTGTACCTCTGATCCCACAAGCGGGGCCCTTTCCAAGGCAGCTTGGTGGGAGGTGGGAGCTGGAGGGAGGGGTGGAGTGGGAGCTGGGTCCTGAGAACCAGCAGGCCAGAGAGCTTTGGAGTCCGAGCGGCCAAGTTCAGGGAAAGCACAGCTGGGGAGGAGCCAAGGCATTTATTGTGCTTGGTCTCCAGCTCCAAACAGAGCTGATGGATGGAGCTGCTCCAGTTCCTATAAACAGCTCGGGCCTCCTCCCCTCCACCCGACCCTGCTCTCAGCCACCACAGCCCCAACTGCTTCCAGTAAGATGGGGGAGGGGAGAGAGACAACCAAGGGAGGGAAGGAGAAGAGGAGAGTGTGGGGAGGAGAAGGAGAAGAAGATAAGACAGGGTCCTACAGGCAAGAAGAAACTGGAGGGAAGTGGGGGGAGGTGAGAGAAGATTGTTTCTTTGCCACACCCCTGCACTGTTGCTTCTGGGCAGCCCACACCCTGAACCCCCCTCGGTATCCTCTGTGCCCTGGGTCTGTCTGAGAAGTCTGTCACCCCATTCTCTGTCTGAGGACCCGTCATAATCAAGTTTTCAAGTCTTGGAGAGCAGGGGCCATCAATTCAGGAAACCTTCCTTTCTTTTATTTTTTTGATTTGTTTTTATTGTTGTTCAATTACAGTTGTCCCCATTTTCCCCCATTACTCTACCCTGCCCTA
>PVJD01015762.1:0-23687 GCA_004026545.1 Mormoops blainvillei
CCCACCTCCACTTTCCCCAGCCCCACCCACCCCCACCTCCCACCCTCAATCCTTCCCCCATTTGGCTTTGTCAATGGGTCCTTTATGCATGTTCCTTGATGACCTTTCCCCTGTCATCCCCCTCCCTCCTCCCCTCTGGTTACTGTCAGTTTGTTTTTTATTTCAATGTTGCTGATTATATTTTGCTTGCTTGTTTATATTGTTGATTGGGTTCCACTTATAAGTGAGATCATATGGTATCTGTCTTTTACCACCTGGCTTATTTCACTTAGCATAATGCTCTCCAGTTCCATCCATGCTGTTGCAAAGGTTAGTAGCTTTTTCTTATTTTCTGCTGCATAGTATTCCATTGTGTAAATGTACCATAGTTCTTTGATCCACTCATTTACTGTTGGTCACTTAGGTTGCTTCCAATTCTTGGCTATTATAAATTGTGTTGCTATGAACATTGGGGTGCATAGGTTCTTTTGAATTGGTGTTTCAGGATTCTTAGGGTATAATCCCAGCAGTGGAATTGCTGGGTCAAAAGGCAGTTCTGTTTTTAGTGTTTTGAGGAAATTCCAGGGTGGAATTTTGAGGTTTTCCAGAGTGGTTGCACCAGTCTGCATTTCCACCAACAGTGCACTAGGGTTCCCTTTTCTCCACATCCTCATCAGCACTTGTTGTTTGTTGATTTGTTTATGATGGCCATTCTGACTGATGTGAAGTGGCATCTCACTGTGGCTTTAATTTGCATCTCTCTGATGGCTAGTGATACTGAGCATCCTTTCATATAGCTCTGGGCCCTGCGTATGTCCTCCTTGGAGAAGTGTCTGTTCAGGTCCTTATCCATTTTTTAATTGGATTGTTTGTCTTCCTAGAGTGGAGTCATGTGAGTTCTTTATATATTTTGGAGATCAAACCCTTGTCTGAGGTAACATTGGCAAATATACTTTCCCATATGGTTGATTCCCGTTTCATTTCACTGATGTTTTCTTTAGCAGTGCAGAAGCTTCTTATTTTGATGAAGTCCCATTTGTTTTTTCTTTCCTTTATGTCCCTTGCTCTAGGGGACATGTTGGTGGAAATATTGCTGCATGGAATATCTGAGATTTTCCTGCCTATGTTCTCGTCTAGGACTTTTATGGTGTCATGACTCGTATTTAAGTCTTTTATCCACCTTGAGTTGATTTTTGTGTGTGCTGTAAGTTGGTGGTTGAATTTCATTTTTTTGCATTTGGTTGTCCGGATCTCCCAACATCATTTGTTGAACAGGCTATTATAACTCCATTTTATGCTTCTGCCCCCTTTGTCAAATATTAATTGACCATAGAGACCTGGGTTTATTTCTAGGCTCTCTACTCTGTTCCATTAATCTATTTTGCCTGTTCTTATGCCAGTACCAGACTGTTTTGATTATAGTGGCCATATAATATAGTTTGATATCAGGCATTGTGGTCACTCCTGCTTTGTTCTTCTTTCTCAAAATTGCTGCAGCTATTGGGGGTCATTTATGATTCCATATAAATTTTTGAAATGTTTGTTCTATATCTGTGAAATATGTCATTGGTAATTTAGTAGGGATTGCATTGAATCTATAAATTGCTTGGGTTAGTATGGACATTTTAAAGATGTATTGTACTTAAGTTAAATGAGAATTACTACCCTGTGTCTCACAGTGCTGTGATGGAACATAGGACAGGGTTGGAGGTAAATAGGGAATCTGAATTTGGGTTCTGGGTCTTTCAGAAGTGGAGTTCGTTCTTTAGTGGATGTAGTATCTATTAATTGTGGCTAGAAGGTAAGGTGGTAGCATTTGTTAAACACTGCACATTGTATATTTAGATGAGAGCTTCCTCCTTCAGTTCAGCTCACATTTCTTAATCTATGTAAAGCTTTTTCTAACTGCTGTTTCTCCTTCAAAAGATAGAATGACCCACTTTTTTTCTCTGTACCTTCACTGAGCTCTGCAGTGCTACCTGTATTGCAAAGCTGTGTTTCACTTATGGTTTACACATCTCTCTTTCTTTACTAGCTTTTAGGATAAGGATTTAGTTTTAGTTCCTAAATCTTTATAGAAAGTGTGAATGGATCAGTGACTGAAAAGTTATCTTAAAATCTTATCCCCCTTTTCCAATGACAATGGCCTTGTTTTGAACTCCTATACCAAAAAATGTTCAAATTAATATAATTTAATTCCACTGCCTTCCTTGGTGGCGATTTCTAGTATTTTAAAAGTGGTATCTTTTTTCCAGTAGCAAAGTGGGAAAATAACATGAATAGGCAATTCCTTTGAAAAAATATAACCTCTCGAACAAATTAAAAATGTTCAAACTCACTCATAATTAGAGACATGCAAATTAAGATGACATTACAATTAAATTGACAAAAATAAAACAGTAGGACAATATATTCTATTGGTGGGGCTGTAGGGAAACAGGAAATCTCATACAAGGAATTTATATAAGGTTTTTAATACCATACAGATGTTTTACATACTTAAATAATGAAGAAATAAAGTTAATTAATTTTAATTAAATAGTTAAAATCAGCCAGTATGGAATATAAGTAATAATAAGTGGACATAACTGGACTACAATTGAATAAACTGCACTGAAAAGGATAAGGAACAAAAGAATTAATCTAAGTCATTTTGAAAAATACTATTTTGACTAGATACTGTAAAAGGCTAAAGATAAGAAACATCACTTCTGTGGCATTCTTGCCAAAATTAATAACCTTTGGCAGATTACTAGCAAACACCAGAGAAGCCCAAATTGAAAGACATTTAACAAAATATCTGAGCAATATTTATTAAAAATATCAAGGTCCTGAAAGACAAGGAGAGACTGAGCCTCTGTCACAAACTGAAGAAGATTAAGGAGACAACTAAAGGCCATGCGGATCCCAGCTGAATCCTGAAGCAGAAAAAGGGCACTAGGGGGAAAATACTGGTGAAAGTTTGCAGTTTACTTAATAGCATGGTGCCATGTAAATTTTCTGATTTTGATAGCTGTACACTGGCTATGTAAGTTGTTAATATTAGAAGTTGGGTAAATAGTATACATGAATGCTGTGTTATTTTGCAACTTTTCTGTAAGTCTAAATTTATTTCAAAATAAAAAGTTTGGAGAAGAAGAAATAGAAGAACAAATAATAAAAAACAAAAGGAAGAATATAATTTTAAAAAAAAATCCATTTGTTTGCTTTTTTTGAAAAGTAGTTGAAAATTATTTAGACCTTATGTCATTAATAAAGTCAACTAGCTGCTAGTAGCTATTTCTGTCACATTTTATTGCCATCTTTGTGTGTTTGGGCTATTATAACAACAACAACAAAATACCATAGACTGGGTAGCTTAAGCAGCAAACACTTCTCACAGTTCTTCAGGCTGGGCAATCCAAGGTCAAGTCACCAACATGCCGTGTCTGTTGAGGACTGGCGTCCTAGTTCATAGACGACCATTTTCTTGCGATGTCCTCACATGACGAAAGGGGAAAGGAAACTCTCCGGAGTCTCTTTTATAAGGGCAGTAATTCCATTCATGATCCTGAAGCTTCCCAAATGCCCCCCTTCTACTACCTGAGGGGTTAGGAATTCAATATATGAATTTGGGTGGGGGGACACTGACATGCATTCAGCCTATGGCAGTTGCCCATGAAAACTGGAACTGAAGGCATTTCTACGATGTGAGATACAGGCCTGGCTTTTACCCTAGCAGTCAGTGGAGCAGAAATCACACAGAGCGGAGATACCATTACACTGATGTTGGTCTTTTAGTTTATATGCTGGTTTAGTTTCTTCTTGAAAATATAACTTACTTTCCATTTGACAGATATTTTGCCGTTAGTATCCTCATTAAAAGTTTTTGGCCTGGCACAATTTTGAATATCTTATTACTGATTCAAAGTAGGCTTCCAAGCAGATAAATACACTGATTAATTGCACAGCTGATGCCAAGAGTCGGCAGATTCCTATGTTTAATATGAACAGAAAATGTCTTGGATAAGTCACCACTTAAAAATCTCAGAACTCCCTCAGACAATTATTAATTCCTACAAACTATGAATAAATAACTTTACAAAAAGGAAAAATTTAGATACTAGGAATTTAAACAGGCTCACCTTTCATTGTGTACCAGATTTTCTAAACACTCTTAGAAAGTGAGTATTTCATACTGAAACTACACTGGTGAGTGACTTGCTAGAGTTCGTCCAAGGTCAATGAACAAACAGAAAGAATACCTACATTTATTTAAAAAAAAAAAGATACAAAATAAGACCTGACAACTCAATTAGAGACAGATATATAATTTAAAAGTTGGTCATTAAAATAATAGTATATGTTGAATTTAAAATTTAGAAGTATAATTGCCAGCAAAATTTTGATTTTGGCTTATAGAATAATGCAAACAGAAAGCAGAAAATTTGGAAGTTTTGCTTAAACTACAATTTGCCACATTACTACCACCCATCGTGCTCTGGCAACTACTGTTTGTTTTGTTTTGTCTTGGTTTTTGGGTGGTGTGGTACCTGTAAGAATGTGTTCTCTTTACATCCTGCCCAAGATACTTTATGAAGACTACATCTGCGTACCTAGTTGTGGAATTGGAAGTCACTTTAGGAGTTGCTTTAACTAACATGTACATTGAAGTCCTGATAAGGGTAAGAACTTAATTTTTTCAGAAACTAAGTTTAAGTCATAAAATTCTAGTGATCAATAAATACCCTTTTATATCAGCTTTGATCAAATATCCATAATATATAGTAAGAAAAAATTTTGCCTTAAAATAGTATGTGCTTTCTTTGGTTTAATCTGAATTCACCTGAGAGTTCAGTAACAATAAAAAATCTGTCAATGTGAATCCTCGGTTTGTTTTTTCAACTACTGTGATGATTCATTTTCTTTGTGATGAATACACTTGACGACAAGAATCACTTCAACAGCCATTTAAACGACAGACAATTGAATATTAATTGTGACAGTTACCTTTCCTGCCCTGCCTTTTAAGAGTTTACAGTCTTGTTGAGGAGACAGAAGATTCACATGTAAACCACTCCTGCAGTGAAATAAAAGAACCAGTGTATTAAGCCATTGAGGAGCACCTAGGACCCAGGAAGTTGGGAATAGCACCTTATCTTGCAAAGATAATAAAAACCTTAAAGGCACTTTCACAAGTTTCACTGCACTGAATCCTTGCAATGACTCTGCCAGGTAGGCAGAAAGGCTCATTTAAGTATGGAAACTGATGCTCAGGATGTCGTGTGCATTCTACAATGACACATGGACCTACTCACTCTGCTCTGGTTCCTTGGAGGGAATCAGGATCTTGTCATATTTGTGTGTGCGTGTGTGCTATGTTTCAAGGAATAGCATTTACGGTATCTCAAAGTAAACAAATAGCTCTGGCACTGGGTTCCAGGGCAGGAGCGCTCTACCGGAAAGCGCTCTGCCTGTGCTGCAGCAAGAAGGGCTATTTTTAGGTGTTTTTCTTTTGCTAATTGCCTCTCCCTCCGTGGGGAAATTTCTATGGTAGAATCCCCAGATGAGCCAAGTTTCTCACTAATTCCCGAAGAGACTGGGAAGATGAAGGCCATGACCCGGGTTGCCCAGTGATGACAGCGTGGCAGCATTAGCACAATCTTCAAGGACCTTGCAGCCCACAGAGCCTGGGTGATTCCAGTGAACAACAGTTCTAAGAGGTGGCTGGAAGGAAGGCCTGGACATATCTTACTGAGTCTTCGGAGCACCTCTAATGACTCTGCCTAGCTAGAGCTTCATTTTGAAAGGAATTGAAAGAACGTGGAGCTGGGGTGGTGGTGGGCTCAAGGCCTTCCAGATGTCCTGGCTTTCTTCTACCACTTTTGAGAGGAAAAAGGAAGAGACTTCTGAAAGAATATTTTTCCAGACAACTTCAGCCTTTATAGAACATCACAGGAACTGTGAAGGCTTAGCCTAGAGAAAAGAAGAAGGAAAGTGGTGATGAGAACCATTTTTACTCCCCTGGAGGGAAGAGCTAACCAGTTAGTGCTAGTTGGCCTTGGGATAATGGGTGCAATGAAAACGAAGTTTTTGGCTCAGTGTCAGTGTAAACTTTCTAACAGATTTTGTGCAATGAACTAACTTGGGAACTGGCGAGCTCTCTAGACCTGAACTGTTCAAGCAGAAATGTGGGCACTAGTGTGGACACTGACATTCACTGGAAAGTGAAAGTGATTGAAAACCCTCATAGGGAGCTATGTAATCATTGTTAACAATATTATGGCACTTATTTTATTTTTTAAAAAGATTTTATTTATTCTATTTTTAGACAGAGGGGAACGGAGGGAGAAAGAGGGAGAGAAAGGGCAATGTGTTGTTGCCTCTCGCGCGCCCCCTACTGGGCACCTGGCCCACAACCCTGGCATGTGCCCTGACTGGGAAATCCAACCCACGACCCTTTGGTTCCCAGTGGACGCTTAGTCCACTGAGCTACACCAACCGGCACTATAGCACTTATTTTAAATCAAGTGTTTTCTTAACCCTCAATAAGGGGTATATAAGGTAGATGTAACTCTTTTTTAGAGAAGAGGAAGCTAAGGCACAGATAGGGTAAATAATTTGTTCAAGGTCACATAACTAGTAGGAATTTGAATTTAGCCTGTTTATCTGCAGTGTTTATATTCTTAACTATTTGCTATATTGCTGAGTCCTCTATAATCCCTCTTGCCCTGAGATTCCAGGTAGTGTGTATGGAGTCTGGTCCCACCACCAGCATTCTCTGTAGGTTTTGCTCATAAGCCTTCCAAAAGGGCTTTGATGGCCTCCTCTGGGAGCAAGCAAATGAACAAACCAACCAACAAATAAATAAATAAAGCCAAAGAGGTTGCTGGTGATAAAATAACCAAGACCTTTAGACCCACATGGGAAGCTCACTGGTCATCTTTGGGGTCAGCTGGCGGGGCAGAGATGATCAGAATATTGCGCCAAAGGGAATTACTGTTGTTTTCTGATTTTCTTCCTCGTCTGCCTCTCCTCCTCTGCGTCTGGCATCCCCTTCTGGCCTCCCTTTTCCTTGCACTTGCCTTCCCACTGGACCTGTGCTAAGCTTTTCCAGGACACTGGGAGGCACAGGAGCAATCACAAAACAACAAATTTCCTATTCCATACCCTCCACCACCCCTATTTACGGAGGGGGAAAGTGACTTACCCAAGGTCACAGAGCCCCCATCAGAAAATTCAGGTGTCTAGACTCCCACATCAGGGCTCGGCCCACACCTAGGCACACCTTCGCCCGCACCCATGAGCTTTCTTTATTCCACATCCCCTCCTCCCTACTCCCCAGTTCCTTGGAGTCGCTTTTGACGCTTTGCAGGCACCCGGGGCGAGCCCTTCCAGCAGGCGCTTCCCTTCCGCCGCATTCCCACGCCCAGTCGCCCGCCGCACGCGCGCAGCCCACGGGGGCCCAGGGTTCACCGCCCCACTCTGGGAGCAGGAGTAGGGCTCTGAGCCAGTAGGAGTCCAGAAGGCCAGGGCCCCGCACGGGACCTCGCCCTCGCACCCCCCGGAGTCGGGACCTGGCAAGGGGCACCGACCCAGTCACCCTCCGCAGACCAGTCGCCTCTTGGAGAAGTCCCAAAGTGTCACGTTCGCTTGCACGGGGGTGTGGCCGCACCTCTGGCTCCCGGGGGGCTGCCCCAGCCGAGCCGCACTTCCTCCTCCCCTGCCTGCCGCGGCCCCGGCGCCCGTCGCGCTCCTGCCCTGCGCCCGGGATCCTGCCGGGTCGAGGTGCAAACTGCTTTCCACCTGGGACGCGCGCACCATGGACGCGAGAGCCGGCGTTCCAGGACAGGCTGCCTTTCGGTTGGACAATTAGCGGAGGTGGGCGGGGAGTGGACGAACCCCACACGCACGCTTCTCCATGAAGATTCTTGAGCTTTCTTTGAAGAAAGGAGTGCATATGCTGCAGTGTCTCTGTGGAAGGAGCCTGAGGACCAGTACCAGCCTAAGTGGTGAGAAAATGTTCTCTCCTTTGCCCTAAAACACAACCCTCCCTCCCCCCTTTCTTGTTCTCTCCTCTTCCCTCCTCTCCCTAATTCCGCGCGGTAGCCGGAGGTGGAAGGAAGGCGTTTTCTTACTCGGGCGAGATAAAGGCCCCCGCCGCGGGTTGTGTCCTTTTTTTTTTTTTTTTTTTTTAAATCCCTGAAGTCATCAGCGCTTTGTAGGACGCTTTAGCTGTCACCTAGCGCCTGAACTGGAACCTGCGGGTCTCTTTTCGAGGGGTGCTTTCAGTGACCTGCTTTCGCACTTCCTCGCGGCTCTCTCCTTGTGACTTGCGAGGGCGGCGTGCGACTCGGAGTTGCTGGGTGTCTCCTCTGAGAAGTTGCTGGTGCGTTCGACAGGAGAGGGGACTTCTAAACAGGTGGCTAGCGAGGCAGGTATCTTTTATTTTTCTTGCTTTGTCTGAAAAGTAGACATCTGGCCGTCGTCCAGGAGTTCTTTTTGCCCTGGAGATAAAGCAGTTTCTGCCCTCTTCGCGGAAACAGGAGTTAAGACCCCCATTCAGCTCGGGGCTTAACAAGTCAGGTCCCCCAGGAAGGGCCCAGGGAGGTGGAGAAAAGCAGGCTCTTTTTAAATGACCGGCAATACTGGGAAAAACAACACAAATTTTAATGAAAAAATATCAAACGGAAACAAATAAGTGTGATTGTTTTCTGAGACATCCTCGGTAACTGTGCTGTTAATTCATGCTGTTACAACATGAATTTCCATTGTCCATCTCTTTCTTTTAAGGTGTAAGTTCCCTTTAAATGATTATGTCTAGTAATTTTGCAAGGGCTAATCCACTTTTTGTGTCTTTGGTTTTCTCTTACAAAATGGGGGTAGAGTGTGAGGACAGAGAAAAGCTACCGCAATAATGTCTAAACAATTGTCTCTTTTTAAAACAATTTTTGGGGCCCATGAATTACAAATAACTTTAAAGTTCCAAAATTTAACAGTATTATAATAGGCTTCATGTTTAAACTTCCTCTGCTATTTTGGTGGATCTGATTCATTTGGTTACTTACCTATTTTCACTTTTTTCTGGAGCTATGAAGGTTATATTTGGAAAGATTGGAATATATATAGGTTTCATTCATCCTTTCTAAAACTTTAACTTTCTGGTTACTCATCACTCCAAATACAAAATAAAACTGTTTTAAAAGAATTAATTAGATAATTTAACTATTTGAGAGATATTAGAATATATACTTTTGAAATGAAATCAGCCATGGGATCTCATGTTTTTACCTTTACTCAATTCAGAATATTATTTGAGCATTTTTTGTAACCATGTCTGTAAGTGCTAAAAGATTCCGAGCCACTACATTCTAAACTAACCTGCTTGATTTTGATGTTTTGTTTTGAAAATGTATATTTTAGGAGGCCAATAGAGATGTCAATTTTCCTTTTCTACATTAAATATGTGTTGATTGTAACTCGAATATGTTTCCTACATGTAAAAAGTTTTAAAGTATGTGTGGTGTGTAATGAAGTCCGTGTACTTCCTAATGGTAAAATAGTAAATGTATTCAATTTACACATAAAGCCAGTTTCCAAACTAGTAACAGATCCAAACAGAATTGATTACATATGTGATTGGGCAGCATACGTTTATGCAAGGTCCTGAGACTTAGAAGACCTAGTTATAAAGTAGTGTTAATAAAATCACTAAGAATTTTTTAATTCAATATTATTAGCTGAAGAAATGGAAATAATGATAGCTCTAGCCTGGTTACTATATTTTATTTAATCTTAGATTTAACATGTGATCCTATGGAAACAATTGCATTTTATTTATACATGCATTTTTATATAGTGGAGTAATTGTTTATATTGGGGAACTGTCACTTGAGGGGAATTCTTTTTAAAATGGGTAGTCACAGTAATGAAGGGATAATTAATTCTGCCTAGGATATATGTTAATCTCTCTGAGTTTGAAAACCTTTAGGAGTTCAAAAGGGAGCCTGACGTGGGTCAGAAATGGCTCTAATGGAAAGAAACGGTATCTTTGGATATTTTACTGGAAGAATGTATTTGAATTAAAATAAGATGCAGGTATAAAAATGAAGTTTTTTTTACAAAGGTAAGTACCCTACAACTCAATTCAGTCCTCCCTAGCTTTGCTCATATTCAGATATCCTGCCTAGTTACTTATATTATACCACTTCTCTGCATCTACTTCAACATAAGTTCATTTATTCATGGCCAGATATAATTCATCAGCTTCCAAGGAAGGTGCAGATCCCATTCTCTGAATTAGAAAGGGATATACAAGGAGTACTTATACTTCTGTTCCCCCAATTTCCACGAAATATCTTAAAACAATGAAACTTTCCTTTGTTCAACTTAGCATGTGAAATTACTGCCTTTATGACATATTATTTTCATTGTACGATGCTATGAATACTGTGTTGGAATGTTTCTTCTAATGCTATTAGATGTTTCAGGGCATTTGCATTTCATAGGGAGCCAATCAGAAAGACACTGTGAATCTGCCAAGACAATCTCTCTTGCTGAAATGATCTTTCTTGTTTATACATAAGCTTCTAGTACCTTCCTACCCCCTCCACTCATTACTGTTTATAGAAATGATAGCATTGCAGTTGGTGTCACTGATTGCCCACGTTGTTGCTTCAATGAAGCCAGCTGGGATTCGATTGCATGGTCTTTAAATAAAACTTAGTGGCACAAAATCAATCTCTCTCTCACTTTTTTTTTTTTTTTTTTTTGGTTGGGGAGAGGGGTTGTTGCTGCTGGCTGGATCATTCTCTAAGGCACTAACTGTTTGCTTAACTGGGAGGAACTTGAGATTCAGTGAATCGCCACGTTGGCTCATCATCTGACCTTGGCACTAAGGAACTTGTGAGTAGATAGCATAGTTAAAGTCTTCATGAAGCCATTTTCAAAATGACAGTGATAAACCCTTCCCCCTAACCCATTTTAGCTCTCCATAAGTAATTCATTGACTAGAGACAGTGGACGCGCCTGTGGTTCCAGATACTCGAAGGCTGAAGCCGGAAGATTAATTGAGACCAGGAATTCTAGGCAGTAATGTTCCCTGCCAGCCTGGTGACAGTCCTGTGTTCACATGCACCTTGCGGATGACCTGAAAATGGTGAGAAATAGAATGAAAAGTTGGTGTTGCGTTTTGTAAAACTGCCACAGATGGAAAAATAGAGGCTATTGATCACTTCCTTTGGCCTTTTGGCTTCCAAACTTCACTGTGAGACAGGCAGGGTAGCGTTCCTCTTTATAGTCACATAGGGCAGGCTAGGGTACTGAGGTTTACCCAGGTGAAGGTTTTTATGTCTGTGTGCGTTTATGTCTTTTGTCCTGAAACATTTAGATTTATGCGTATCTATATCTAAAATGTCTGTGTGTGTGTGTGTGTAATATAGTTACCTTTAGGGCGGAATAGAAGACTTGCTCTTTACAAATGTCCATATCATTTGAATGTTTATGAAAATGTACACCTTTTATAATAAAAAAAACCAGTGAGATATATATGTGTGTGTATATATATACACATATATATACATATATATATATATCAGACTTTACAGTTCGCTGCTCGTAGGAGAAACTTTTGAAAATATAAAATCTCTGTAGCATTGTAGAATAAGAAAATCACTTATAAAACCATAACTCCAAAATAATCCCTTCCATTCTTTGTGGGTGAATTTTTTGAATAAAAATTACCACTTGAAAATGATATGCTTTGTTTGTTTCTTTCCATATGAGCTTAAACAGTAATTTTAAATATGGACATAGAAGTTCGTATTAAAATATTTGGAAAATATTTTCTCCAGAAACAATCACAAGAAGCTGTTCATAGTTAGAGACGCTTCTGGGGCAGCGAGGAAGGGGGCTTTCCCTTTCTGGCTTTGTGCTTTTCTGTGCTGTTTCTGATTTTTATACGTATTGATTTTATGTATACAAATCAGCTGTAGTCGGGTGGAAAATTGTGGGCCATTTGTATTTTTAACTTCTTTTTACTTGTCTGTGTTAAAAATACTAACATATATGTCATTTTACAAAAATATTTTCCGAATATATAAATATGAGTATTTACTTCCATATTGAGAGAGTGAGAGAGAAACCACATCAGACTAAGCTTTATCCGCCCTATTCTTTTCTTCATGATCTCACCAGTAACGTGTTTTTCTCTTCTTTGGAAAGGAGAGAGAAGGGCGATGGAAAGGCAGAGACTCTCCGTATATGTTGGAAAAGGCAGGAGCTTTTCTTGTGGACCAGGAGGTAAACGTAGAATGGAGGAGCGCAAATTTACTCTTACATCACGTAACTTTCAGAGGCATAACATTTTTAAGCGTGTTGATATGTCCTTTAGTAACTTACACTTCTAACAGCCATTTAATATTTTCCTGGCTCTTCGTGACTGTGGTCTAGTTCCTTGGTCTTACTGTGTCTCATACGCAAAGTGGACTTCATAATAGTGCTTAGTTTTAGGGTTGTTCTGAAAATTAAATACGTTACTGTCTGTGAGGTTCTTAGTCTTTGCAATCCTGAGCATGTAGTTAGTACTTCGTGTTTTCTGCTCTTCTTTTTCTTGCCTTTCATCCTTCCTGATCTCATAAAATACCAAACGCATTCTGTTAGTGGATGATTTATCCTCTTATTCATTCTCTTAAGTTTAACATGTGCACCATAGAGAATCTTAGGATATATTTAAAATTTTGATTTGCATGTTTAGCTTCTCCTTATCAAGACAGGTCTTTGTTCTAGTAAAAAACAATAGGGGTCTTTCCCCTATTGAAAGGAATAAATGAATAGCCACTTTCCTTTCTGAAGATTCCTGATAATCTGATAATCATTACATTCTTCACAGCATTAAGAAAAATTCTTTATTTCATTTCATTGATAGAAATAAATGTAAATTGGTATTGGGGAGTAATTCGACCATAACAGGTAATTTGGGTGCTGATCTTCTAAGTGATTTTTGATAACTGAATTTTTGGAATTAAGCATACATGGTAGCACTAATTTTATTCATAATAGCCCATGATGCTCAAGTTTCCACTCTCCCTTGTGTTGGTAGGTTATTTAGAAGATCAAGATATGAGGCAACCAAAAGTCACATTAAATTTTACTATTATAGAATCGGTGTAACAGAAAAAATTCTTGATGTCATCAGGGCTAAAAAGATAATTTACTTCTTTTTTTCAAGTCCTGACAGCTGGCTCATTCAGTGCATTACTGAGTTTCCATTCCTTTGCTGTGTTTTTCTTACTAAATAATTTCTAGGAAACACTGAAGAGTTTTTACACATTCCAGAAATCTGTGTTGTTGTTTGACATTACTGCCGATTTTCTTTACTTGGAACCACTGAGATGCAATAGTTTTACCATTTTCAGCCTTAGAGAAAACCAGACCGTGGGTCGCCTGGAAGCAGAGGTGTACAGCCATGCAGAGAATGGAAATCTAAGGACCGATATTGGCTATTGCTGTTCCTAGAGTACACGGATCATATTCTTCCGGAGGAGAGCTGCCTAGTCATCTCTCTTTAATTCCTAGCCTGCCTCTGCATAGTGGATATTCTCTTACTCCCAGCAATTAGGCTCTGTTTCTCCCAGTTGCAGAGACACAATGAGGTTATTCCTGCTCCTGTTCCAAGGTCCACTGCTTTTCATATTGCAGGATGCCTGAGAGTGGAGCATCCATATTTCTTAGGGGAAATACTCCTAGCACAAGATAGGTCTGGCCACTCCTGGTCCAGAAAAAGCAATCATGGTGGTTATGGGTACATTTCTAAATGTTGGAATTATTTCATTTTGAATAATACCAGAGAAAGAATGCTAAGTGTACAGCCCAGGTAGCACTGCACCTTTGCACCATCTGTCTTTCTAAGTAGATTATAAAGGGCATTATTTTGGCATGCTGTTCTTGCAATGATCTCTTTGCACAAACTTTTGGGGCAAATAAGACAGGTCTTCTAAGAATAAACACGAATTTTTAAATGAGGCTCCTGTGTAGGGGAAAAATTTTAAATCTGCATGAACTTGCCCCGGCTGGGTGGCTCAGTTGGTTGGAGTGTCGTCCTGTACACTAAAAGGCTGCAGGTTTGATCCCAGTCAGGTCAGGGCATATTCCTAGGTTGTGGGTTTGATTCCCAGCTGGGGAGCGTACTGGATGCAACTGATCAATGTTTCTCTCTCACATTGATGTTTCTCTCTTTCTTTCTCTCCCTCCTTTTTTCTCTGAAATCAATAAATGTATCCTCAAGTGAGGATTAAAAAAATAAAATCTGCATGAACTTGATTCTGCTCAAAATATATCCAATTTAAATTACTAATCCACACTTAACACCTCAGATGGTCTGCTTTAATGGTTGGATTTTTTTTTTCAGTAACAGAGAATAGGAAATCAAATTACATTTTTATGATGAGAAAACCTTGACAAGGTAGTCCCTCTGGAAACAGAGGAGCTTCTAGAATAGGGGGAAATTCTAATTTCTAGCCTGGTAAGCAAAAATTACTAACACCTCACCCCCTCCAAAAAGGTATCTATCTAGTTAAAGAATACTAAAGTTCAGCTTTATTGGCCCTCCTCTTGCTTAAAGAGTTGAATTGTTTAGGTTTGGAAAAACAAAAACATTATGGAATGTCACTTCATTTATATATTTATTCAACTAGTATTTACTGAGACCCACCATGTGCCAAGCAATGGGCCTGGCCTACATGAGCTTGGTTCTAAAAGAACTTACTATTTGATAAGAGCGGTAATATGTGAGCACAACAAATCCCCATCAAGGTAACAGTGGTGTCTGTAGTGTGTCATTCTTAGTCAGCAGTGCCATTATTCTAGAATGGACTGCTGTGTTTGGAGTAGCAATAAATTCTCTCCAGTATTTTTTGTTTTTGTTATCCTCTCTGATGATTACTTTTGGCTTCTGTGATTGCATGCGCTCAGTTCAAGTTCTAGTTGCGTAGATTGGTTATTAACTCATTTTCATCACTCTCAGCTGGAAATAGTTGAGTTGTAGTTGATATTAGGCTAACTAGCCCTGGATGGATGATCATGTGATACTGTTTTTCAAAATGCAATATTATAGATTTCATTACCTTAGCTGGAATGGATGTTCATAGTATTGGAATTTGGAGGGCGCTATAAAGAATAGAAGATAAAATATATGTATTGGATTAGCCAAAAAGTTCATTTGTTTTCTTCCATAAGATGGCTCTAGTAGTGATTAGTTGTTTCTAATTTCATTAAAAAAATTTTTGTTAGATTGTATTAGGACAGCTGTCACATCAGCATGCATTTAAAAAAACTTACCAAAATTGGTGAATTTTTGTGTAGCCATTTTAATATTGAGTATGGAAGAAAATATGCAACATTTTCAGCATATTATGCTTTATTTTTTCAAGAAAGGTAAAAACGCAACTGAAACGCATAAAAACTGCACAGTGTGTGGAGAAGGTGGAATGACTGAATGGGTCAAAAGTGGTTTGCCAAGTTTTTTGCTGGAGATTTCTCACTGGATGATGCTCCACGGTCTGTTAGACCAATTGAAGTTGATAGTGATCAAATTGAGACATTAAGTGAGAGCAATCAACATTATACTATGCTGGAGATAGCCAACATACTCCAAGTATCCAAATCAATAAAGTTATTGGTGAAAATAAAGGAAAAAAATCCTTCATTTTATGGAAAAAAATATGGATTTTTTGGCCAACTCGCAGTTTATTTTTAAGGATAATGTACAGAAATGACCAATTATTAACATGACAAACACTAATCTATTTAAGACTCAGAATGAACAAATTAACTTTGTGCTATAGGTCTTTCAGATATTTTTAAAATAAAGAAGTCCAACTTTACTAATAAAATTAAAATCACTTGGAACTGTCCCCAGCTACACTCCAGAGTCCCTTCCTGCTCAGGCATAAACAACTATAAAGACATTGACAGATGTCATTCCAGTCCATGTTTTTCTATTCTTAACACATGTCATATATAATACTCTTTTGGGTGTTTCTAAAATTATATAAGTGGCAGGGGAGAGCAACAGGGGAGAATTGGGACATCTGTAATAGGACAATAATGAAAAATTATATAAATGGTCTCGAACTGTAATTATCTCTCTGCATCTTATTTTTTATTCAATTTTATGTTTTTGAAATTCATCCCTATTAATACAAATATTTGAAGTTCAGAAACTTGTACCTGGTACAAGGCAGTCTGTTGTAGTGGCTAAGTGCGTGGACTGTGGCATCAGCTTGACTTGACTATGAGACTTATCGGCACGTGAACTTGGACAAGTTCCTTAACCCACCCCCTCCCAGGAAATTACCTCAATTTCCTCATTTGCAAAACGGTGCCAACAATAGCACTTACCTTATGGGGATTGTGGTGAGGAGTGAAATGAATTAATATACGCGAAGGTCTTAGAATACTGTCTGACACTAAGGGCAATATATGTATATATTATCCGTATGTTCATGTAGAAATGTGCCCTGATGCATAACGGGAGAAGCAGTCTTGTTTGTCTAAGACTCCCTGATTTTTTACGTCCAGCATCATGCTAACTAGAAAAAAAACCTCTGCATCCAGGGCTGGATTTCCGTCAGAGGCACTTGGGCGTTGAATGGGCAGAAAGGGAAGTAACCTGAGCTGAGGAGGTTAGTGAGTGAGCGCGAAACGAACGTCCTTTGACCAAGGCTGTTGCACAGGGGACTGGAGTGGAAGGAATTTGCACAGCTGCTGAGGAATTGCCGATTTGGGGGTTTGGTTTTATTGTATCAACGAGCCCACGGGGGACCATTGAGAGTGATCTGAAGTCCAATCTGTTTTCCTTTAATTGTATGTTACACCTTCCTTTCCCTTCTCTTGGGAATTATAAATAGGTGTGCTCTGTCATCTCACCTTTTGAGTTGAGAGGGAGTGATTCTTGGTGGAGGTGGAACTAGACTAAATGCTTAAGACTGAGGCAAATCCCTGGGGAGGTTTAAGAGGAAAACAAATGGAAACGAATAGGCGGAGCCGAGATTGTCCAGTGACTTCGAACTGTGTCAGCTCCATTTTCCAAGCCTCCCGATCCTCCTTAGCGGGTTCCTTGTAGCTGAGAATAGCCAGCTTTCTCAAAAAGATGGAAGTGCATTTTGAAGGCAGACATTAAAACTGAGCTAAGGCTATGTTCTGATTAATCTCTCTACCTCATGATGCTTTTGAGCATGATGAAATTTCAGGAAATCTAATGAATCTTGTCATTATCACAACATAGACACTAAGTAGCAAACATGAAACCTGTGTGCTGTAACATAACCAGGGGAGACCAGTGATCACATTATGCATACAGTGTGATTCAGATATTGAATCATAATACTTGTATTTGGGTGCTAGCAACAATTGTAGGCATTGAATACATACTGGCAGATGGAGACACGGGGGCCCAGCAAGCTTGAGGCAGCTTTTCAAACCCTGTGTCTCTGTAAAGTGGCTGGGTCTTTAAATCCAGGATTTTTAATTCTTAGTATATTTGGGATTTGGATTCTAATGGTGTAGGTTGGAATCTGGTTCTTTCATTCACTCAGTGCATGACCTTAGGCAACTTTCTTAACCTCCGTGAACCTCAGAGTTCTCATCTATAAAGTGGTTATAATCATCCTTACTCCATCAAAACATTGTTTGAAGTCTAAATGAAACAGTGGAAGTACAAAGTGACAAAGTCTAAAAAGTGTGATACAGATACAACTTACTTATTGCTGTTGTTTGATGCATTTATGGCACAAGGCTATATCAGAGATAAAATAAAGCTCCATTTTATATTGTCTTGAAGAGGGAGTTAGTGGCAAAAGTAAGATTTAGTAACATGTAATTTATTGCTTCTTTAGTATGTATCTTCCAATAGCTATCACATCTTGTTGCTTACAGTTTTTTCTGTTCTACATTGTCATGATAAAGAATGCTTGTCCTATCAATAATATAGAACCTTTTCAGTCCACATTGTGAATTGGGACAACTCTGTTGAGGTTAGGGCATTTTGTTGATTTAAGCTTACTTTAAACTCTTTCATTGATGACAGATAACTAGAATATTGCAAAGGGTGTGGTAATGGAATCCAGTATCCAGACGAACATCCATTATTGAGGGTTGGATGACTCTAGTTCTCAGTCAATGGTGAAAAAATATGTACTATATCAGGGTGCAGAGAAGAAATGAACTGCTTAGAGGTGTAGTAATATTAATGAACAACTGCTTCTAATTAAAACAACTTAGCACAGACAGAAGAAAATAGAGAAGTCCATGTGAGCACCCGTGATCAGACCTAGTCTAGACACAACTAGATTCCTAAATGTGCTTGGCATTGGGCTATAAGGATAAATTCACTCCCGCCCCAAGGAGTCCACAGTATGGCTTGAGAGCAAAGATACAAGAAAAAACAGATCTCCAAGGGTAGGTGCTAAACTACAGGCAGGAAAAATTTATCTTGAAAGCAGAGAAAAATTTGACAAGTTCCCTCTGGTGAAGTGTGTGTGTGTGTGTGTGTGTGTGTGTGTGTGTGTGTGTGTACACGTACGTATACTCAGGGAGGCTTATCTAGGAAGGCTCCAGGGGAAGGTGTCACCCCAGATGCATGTTAAAGAATAAATAGGCAATCAACTTGCGTAGAAAATGAGGAAGGGCATTTTGTGTAAAGAGGAAGACCTGCACTAAGGCATGGGACCAAGAAAGAACATGTGTTTCAGGCTAACTTTGCCTGAATTTCCTCATTTGGAAAATTTGCCTCATTTCTTCCTTCATTTTTTCACTCATTTATCAGTGGCTTACTCTTTGCTTGGTACTGTTCTAATTGCTGGGGACTCAGTGGTGAGCCAAACAGTGTCTATTTTAAGAGCTTACTTTCTAGTGCATAAGTAAAACAATAAATAAATTAACAGCTAGCCTGAATAGACTAAAATAAGTGCTGTAAAGAGAAATAAATGCATTAAGGGGATAGAGAGTGAAAAGGAAACTTTTTGGAGAGTGCAGTCTTCTCTGAGAGAACAACTTTTTTCTAAAGACCAAAGGAAGTGAGGAGCCAGCCTGAAAACTTGGACGGCAACCTTGCTGTAGCTGGAACCATGAGTGCAAGTGTCTGGATGTAGGACTTGCTTGGCATATTCAAAGAGGAGCAAGGAGGGCAGTGTGGTAGGAGTAACATGAGGAAAAATATAGGGGAGGAAATTGTTTATGGTCCTGTAAGCTGTTGGCAAACACTTTGGAATTTTTTTTGAGGGTTATGGGAAGTCATGAAACGGTTTTAAACAGGGGCGTGATAAGCCACTTACATTTTATATGGACCACTCGGGCTGCAGAATGCAAATAGGCTGTATCAGGGAGACCATTTAGGAGGTTATTACAATATTTCTGGTGAGTGGCTTGGAATAGAGTCATAATGTGTTGGATTTGAGATCCATTTTGAGGTAGAGCTGACAGGATTTGCTAATTGATTGAGAGAAAACAGAGGTCAAAGGAGACTCAAATAATTAGGCCTGAGCAACTAGGTGAAGAGGGTTTTTTTTATTGAGTTGGGAAACAAAGAAGGATAGACTTGCTTTGGCGGGAGAAACTCAACTGTTGTGTTTTGAAAATGTTAAATTTGACCTAGAATGGTGTAGAGATATTGAATGGAAAGATAAAGGTCTGGAATTTAGAGGAGGTCAGGTCTGGAGATATAAATGTGTGGTTCATCAGCATATAGATGGTATGTAGAACTCCAGAGCGATATTCAGTCATAAGGAGTTAGTGTCGATATGAAATAGAAGAGATATAAGGAATAAGCCTAAGGAATAATAAACCTAAGGATATAAGGAATAATACTCCTTCTAGCTGGCCATCAGGAGCTAAATCCTGTCCAAGGGACTGCAAAGGAATAGCTTGAGAAGTGGAGGAAATTCAGGAGAGTGTGACAACAGCAGTTAAGTGAGGAAAGTGGCAAAAAAAGTATTATCAAATAAAGAATGACGCATGCTGATGAGAGGTCAGTCATATGCAGAGTGAGATTGGGAGATGTGGAGGTTATTCTTAACCTACAATGTGCATAGAAAAACCTTTCTAGGAGTTTTGCAGTAAAGTTGTGTGGAGATATGACAAAATGTGGGATCATGGTAATGTCGTTTTTATGAAAAATGTTGTGATATATTCATATGTTGATGAGAAGGATTGCCTAGAAAAATGCAAGCTGTGTCAGAAAGGTCCCCCATGCTTATACTTTTCAAAAGCTCCCCCAGATTAAAGGGTAGAGCTAGATTTAGGAATGTTTGTTTTAGGCCAAGGTGGCAAGAGTCCTTTGGCTTGAGGTTGCAGAAGACAGGACTATAAATTTTGACTTTTTGTAAATGCTTAATCTGTTAGCTTTGGGTTTTTCTTTTGGGTTTGTTTGTTTGTTTTGCATTTCCCCTCCTATTAGCATTGGTAACTGAAGGCTGCTAATAGTTTTTGGAGCCCATGTGGTTTTCCTGGGGGGTATTAATGGAAGTGTCTGGCTGTTCTATTTGTGATTAGAAACACTTTCATTAATATTTTAGGGAAATAGTTATCCATTGAAAAAGCGATGGCCATGTGTTTTCTGCTCTTGTACAGATGCACAGAAATAGCCATGAGATTGCCAAATCAAGTTCCAACATGTTTAGAAAATTAGATAAAAGAGGGCCATTAAGATTTACATCTAATCTGTATAGAGTCTTAGAACCAAACTAGGTGCTCAGACGCCTGATTACATAGGGAGACTAATACTGTGAAGGGGACTGGATCTGGAACCCAAAGACTTGGATTACAGTTTTGGCTCTATCATTTGCAAATTCTGTGAATTTTGGCAAGTTTTGTGTGTTCATATGAAAATGAACATGCTGATCTTTCTCTACTTTCATCTTAGACTTACAAAGATCAAATAAGTGGAAAATATTTCATGATTAGTAGTGACTTACACATATGTAGTTTTTGATATGAATTGTGAAAAATAAATTTTGTAAATGCAGTTTCCTATTACATGACATAAATATCTTGGAAAGATGATGTTCACACTCCACCATCATTTGTGATGCAATGTAAGGCTGATTGATTGAAATGTATATGTATGTACATTATATATACATATATACACACACATAAATGCATATGTAGGTGTCTAGTTTTGTACACCTCAGGTTAGGATAACTTTTGCATTATCATTAATGAGACTGTAATGAGACTATAGAAATTACTTGTTAACCTAGACCCCCAAAATTCTTCCCACAGTGGTTTCGAAAGGAGATAAGCCCCAGAGCTTCACTGGTACTTTCTGTGCACTATAGCTGTGTTTCAATCTGTGTCCCAAAATTTAGGGGAAAAAATTACAAATGAAAAAGGACATAGAATGGTAGAGTAGGCTGTACCATTGTACTCCATGCTAGTCACCAGATGCTTGGAAGTGGGGAGGAGGATTCTGTATCTGGTCTTGGGTGGCATGTTTCCCAAGGGATATTATTACACTACAGTACAAATAGGAGCAGATAACCAGAATAGTAATAGGATTTAAAGTCATGACTGTAAAGATTAGGTGAAGGCCATACAGATATTTAGCCTAGAGAGGATGGCAGTAGAATATGATATTCTGTTGATTTCGAGGAAGTAGAAGTAGGCTTGACAGATTGAGTTTGGAAGGCAGCTCTGGGATGAACAGGAAGTACAATGAGTGCAATTGTAGAGGTCACATATGAATGTTTTGTCTGCTGATGAGTTTCTAGTTATTGTTATTATACAAGGAGGTGCCTTATGACTGCATGGATATTGCAGCAGGAGGTAAACACCTGATAGGAAGCAGAAATAGATGACCTGTGTTGTCTTTGCTAGCTCCAACACTTTGTGTCAAATCTAAGACTTCATGTGAGAAAGAGCTAGTTCATTTTATGAGCTCTAATGGAGGGTTGGGGGAGGACACAGGAAGACGGAAATGCAAGGAATTACTGGTTGTGCTAAGCAGTAGGAAGGATTCTGAGTTTAGTTTAGAAGATGCCAAGGAATACAGAGCTTGCCATTTCAGTTCTCAAGTCCTCAGGTAAACCCTTGGGTATATGTTGTCATTTTCTTGTGATCCAGACAGGCAGGACAGTGTCATTGGTGTGTACTTGATCTCTTCTGAGTGACAGAAAAAATGTCAGCCTCTGGGGCTTCTTTAGATCCTTATTTATGGGGTAAAATTCACTGTAAAGTAATAAAGTCCTTGAGCACACAGGTCTGAAGAAGTAGGTATGTTCAGTGGAAGAGGCGTCAATTTAATTTATGGTCCACCTAGTTCATAATAAGTCTATTTGATGTATTTAACAGCTAACTGTTCTCCTAATGCAGAGTTCATGTTTTATACTTTGACTCATAGATTGATGTTGTTGGAAGGAACCTTGTAGAAATTTAGTCTTTTTACACATACACAGTTGATGTTCAAGGAAGAAACTTGCTTAAGGGCATACAGTCCTGGAACTGAGATGGAGAACCTAGACTCCCGCCCCCCAGGGTCCGGGGTGTGCGCTAGTTCCCCACCCCTCCATTTGTCTCCTGAATTTGTACTTCCTTTGATCACGTAGTAGGATGCGTATTCTTCTATTTTTCTGGAATTAATTTAATATTACAGTATTATTACTTTTTATCTTTTGAATCCTATTATGCATTAGAGTAATTTTTTGGAACTGACTCAGAGGAAAGTGTCATTAAGGAGACTTTTCCACACCCACTGATATGTAAGGAGCAAATATTAACTAACACAGTAGACCCTAAACTCTAGACATTCATGTACCTCCCATATAATTTTGCTCTATGTGCTCCTTAAATTACTTTTTATTTAAACTAACCTATTTAAAAAATTAACTTAGTCTTGATCTAGTAATTATATCTGTAAAAACACAAGTTTAACTTTCTGGGTTTTTTATTTTATTTTTTGTATTTATATTTATATAAGTATTTATTACTTTCTGTTTTTTAAAAATATTAAAATAATAATTTTACTATATCCGTAATTTCTTAAGGTTTCATCATTTGGATGTCACCTAAAATTATTTGCATATCACTCTTTGGGAAATGCTAAAGTGAAACAATTTCAACAAATTCTCTGCTATGTAATGAATGTAATGAATGATAGTCATTTCTTCCTCTCCCACCTTCCCATTTTACTACTGATATCTCACTTATTTAAGAGAAAGAGCATAAAATCCTTCCCCTGTGTGTGTGTGTGTGTGTGTGTGTGAGGGGGTATTTGTATTTTTTCTCTCCCTCCGCATGGTTGTGGAGGAAGTAGGAAGAAATAATTAAGAAACAATTTGATAGGAAATGAATGAGTCAGGTTGCATTCATTCATTAACTAACGATAACTATCTTCTGACTGGAAAAAGTGAATAAACATGTGAAATAAGTATATTCTTCCTTTTCAAATTTTGATCAGTTGTTTATAAATTCTGATGAGAGATGTGAGATAATAAAGGCTGTAGTGCCGCCGGTAGGTCCATGTGAACATGAATAAACGCAGCCTTGTGAATTCCATTTTAGACCTTTGAGTCCGTGGTATGGTGCTTCCCTGTGATGGACGACCCTCCTGTTTGGTTTTAGATGATGCTTGGGATGGTCTGTCTCACAGACCTACTTTCTGCGCTTGACATCAGTTTACCAGTGGAGACACCTTTACTGGGTGGGGCAAAAGTGGGTTTACAGTTATGAGTATG
>PVJD01015763.1:0-23684 GCA_004026545.1 Mormoops blainvillei
AGTATAACTAAAAATAAACTATTTCAGTAGTTTGATTATGTATCCCTAGTGGTATGCAAACAGAACAAAATATTTATCTGCAAAGGATTTTCAAATTGTTTTCAATAATTAGTAGTAATATAGATTACTTTCAGTAATTATTTTATTAGTAATAATATATTTATATTATTGCTTTTAAAGTATACATACCAAAGAACTAATTATATTAGTATGATAAGGACCCAAGATTTTTGTATAAAAGAACCATATATTAAAAGAAATTGAGGGAATTGATCTAAGATGGCAGCAAAGTAAGTGAAAGCTATGCTCACCTCCTGCCAGGGCCAAACTGTAATTACAACTAAATTACAAAAAATCATTCTGGGTGACCAACTGAAGACTAACTGAAGAGATGCCTTGTAGCCAAGGATTTACTAAAGAATCCACATTGAGGCTGGTGCTAAGAATGGAGATGCAAAAAGGACTGGTCTGAACGCATGAGCTGTAAATGAAGTCCCAGAGCGATATCTCAGCTATGGGCAGTTTTATCTGGGAAGCATAGCATCTAAACCCTAAACGGGGTTTCCCAGGCCAAAGCACAGAGCCCAAAAGAGGCACCCATATAATATCTAGCTGTGAAAATCAGCAGGGATTCTGACAGCCAGGGAGAGATGGGAGTCAAACAGAGATGCTGGAACTCTCTTAAAGGGATAACACACAAAATTTTGTTAGTAGACACTCACCCTTGGCTCTGGCAAAGGGAAGGTTGAGCAGACTGCAGTCACATGAGGAGAATCTGAAGTTTATAGCTCTCGGAAGAGAGCTGGGGGGTGAGAAGGAGTCAGCCATCAGTATCTCTGTACTGAGTCATTCGCCCATACTGCTAAAACCATATTTCTTGAGTGGAGCAGTACCCTCTGTGTGGCGTCAGCCTGGGGAGAGGCAATAGCCCCATCCTCTGGACTCCATCTCATTCCACCTTGTGGAGCTTCTTCCCTGCTAAAGAGTACAGCTAGAAATTATTTCAGTGACTGAGCCTAACAGGCAGTCGGCAAGCAAAGACAGGAAGATGTAAATCTCAGGGTGTCTTTGAACTTTTGCTGACCTGACTCCAGGCCCAGTGTTGGTAAAGCCAGTCCTGGTGTATAGTTTCATTCTTCCCATGCACACTCAGGCTCAGAAGAGGCAGCCACAAGCAGTGGATCACTTGTAGCTCCAAACAGGTTGTCCAGGACTAGTCTCAGGCAATGTCTAACACAGTTCTGCAACATGGTCCCTCCTGAAATGACCAGTCCCAACCCATCCTGTAGCCAGCTTCAGAAAACACACACACACACACACACACACACACACACACACACGCACACAGCAGGATTCAATAAGCTTCACAAGTAGCAAATCCAAAGGGAGATCTCAGTAGGCACCAAAACCTGTTGAAGAGAATCTTCTTCATGTCTTCAACACCTGCATAGGAACTCACATGTGGTGGTCAGGGTTGAGGCTCATTAACAGGCAGCCTGAGGGTAAATCCCACACATTAATGGGCCAATAGCTATCAAAACTCAATTACAACAAAAGGGTCCACATAACCCATGCAAGTGATAGTTCCTGACCACCTAGTTCAGGTGAATAAGGAGAATGCACGACTGGACCCTCACAGGACATCTACTCCATAAGGCCAACAAATGAAAACTGGGAGTCACAGCATATCTATCCAATACATAGGAACAAACACAAAGAGGCAACCAAAAAGGGAAGACAAAGAAACAGGCTCAAAATTAAAAGAAAAAAAGAAAAAAAGAGAAATCTCCGGGGTGGTGGGGGACCTCAATGAAATAGAGGCAACTTATCAGGTATAAATTCAAGGTAATGGTTATAAGGATACTAAACAGCATGTAAATGGACATAGAAAACATAAAATCAGACTAGTCAGGAGTGAAAAATACATTATCTGGAATGAATACACCGGAAGGAATAAACCGTACAGTAAATGAAGAAGAGAGTTGAATGAGTGATTTATAAGACAAGGCAGAAAAATACAATCAAAGCAGCAAAAATAAAAAAAGAATTCTAAAAAATGAGTATAGTTTAAGGGACCTTTGGGGTAACAGGAAACACAACATCCACATCATAGGGATACCAGAAGAAAAACAGAGAGTGCAAAGAATCAAGAACTTATCTGAAGAAAAAAATGACTGAAAATTTCCCTAACCTACTGAAGGAAAAGACACATAAGTCCAGGAAGTGAAGAGAGTCCCAAACAAGAAGGACTCAAAAAGGCCCACACCAAGACACATCATAATGAAAATTAAAAAAGTTAAAGACAATAAGAAAATCTTAAAGGAATAAGAGAAAGGGGGTTAGTTATCTATAAGAGAACTCCCATTAGAACATCAATTCAAAAGAACCTATGCACCCCAATGTTCATAGCAGCACAATTTACAATAGCCAAGTACCAGAAGCAACCTAAGTGTCAAACAATAAATGAGTGGATCAAAAAACTGTGGTACATTCACACAATGGAATACTATGCAGAAGAAAGAAAGAAAAAGTTACTACCCTTTGTGACAGCATGGATGGAACTGGAGAACATTATGCTAAGTGAAATAAGCCAGGTAGTGAAAGACAGATACCATATGACCTCACCTATAAGTGGAACCTAATCAACAAAATACACAAGGAAGCAAAATATAACCAGCAACATTGAAATAAAAAACAAACTGGCAGTAGCCAGAGGGGAGGAGTGAGAGGGATAGCGGGAAAAGGTGGGGAAGTGTCATCAAGGAGCATGCACAATAGAACCATCAACAAAGCCAAATGGGAGAAGGATTGAGGGTGTGAGGTGGGGATGGGTGGGGATGGGGAAAGTGGTGGCAGGAAAATGTTGACAAGAGAAACAAAATAAGACAGAAAAAATGGACAATGGGAGATTATGAATAGTATAGGAATTTGAGAAGCCAAAGAACTGGTATGCACAACCCATACACATGGACTAAGAGGTGTGGGGATGATGGGATGGGGTGCAGCATGGAGGGTATAAAGGGGAGAAAAAAATGGGAAAACTGTAATAACATAATCAATAAAATGTACCAAAATAAAAAAAAGAATATCATCTGATTCCTCAATAGAAACAGTTCAGGCTAGAAGGGATAGCATTAAATATTCAAAGTGATGAAAATCAAAGACCTACAGCTAAGGCTATTTTACCCAGCAAGGCTATCATTTAAGGGTGATGGACAAATAGTTTCCCAAATAAGAAAAAGCTAAAGAAGTTTGTTGCCAACAAAGCAGTATTACAAGAAATGTTACAAGGTCTTCTTGAATAAGAGGAGGAAGAGGGAGAGGAAGAGGAAAGAGAAGAAGGTGAAGAAAGAAGAAGGAAGGAAAGAAGAAGAAGAAGAAGAAGAAGAAGAAGAAGAAGAAGAAGAAGAAGAAGAAGAAGAAGGAGAAGAAACAGAGGAACTCAGCAAAAAGAATAAAATGACAAAAAATACATACCTATCAGTGTCACTTTTAAGTATAAATAGTTTAAATGTTCCAATCAAAAAACATAGGATAAAGATTATACTTTAAGGGATCATTTCTTTAGTTAGTTAAAAAATATAGGGTAGCTGAAAGGATAAAAAGAGGAAAACCAGACCCATATATATCCTGTCTACAAGAGACCCACCTCAGAATAAAAGATACACACAGACTAAAAGGATGTAAAGGGATGAAAAACAATATATTATGGAAATGAAAATAAAAGGGTAGCAATAGTTATATCAGACAAAATAGACTTGAAAACAAAGGCTATAATAAAAGGTAAACAAGCACACTACATGATGATAAAAGGAGCAATTCAGCAAGAGGATAATACCCTTGTAAATATTTATGTATAAACATAGGAGCACATACATATGTAAAACAAATCTTCATGGACATAAAAGGAGATATTTACAGTAATACAGTCATAGTAGGGGATTTTAACACCCTATTGAAATCAATGTATAGATTTTCCAGACAGGACTTCATCAAGGAAATGGTGACCATAAATAATACACTAGACTACACCAATTTAATTGATATCTTCAGAGAATTTCACACCGAAGCAGCAGAATACAGATTCTTTTCAAGTGTACATGGAATATTTTCTAGGATAGACCACATGTTAGGACAAAAAAATAAGTCTCCATAAACTTAAGATGATCAACATAACATCAAGCATCTTCTCTGACCATAATGGTATTAAACTAGAAATTAATCACAAGAAAAAAAACCTGAAAAACACACAAAGACATGGCAATTAAATAATGTGTTCCTAAATACTGAATGGATTAGCAATGAGATCAAGGAAGAAATCAAAAGATACCTTGAAACAAAAGAAAATGAGAATACAACGAGCCAAAATCTATGGGAAACAACAAAAGCAGTCTTAAGAGGGAAATTCATTGCATTACAGCCTATCCACCCCCCCAAAAAAAAAACCCAAAGCAAGAAAAACTTTAAATAAACAATCTGAATTCACACTTGAAGGAACTTGTAATGGAATAACAAAATCCAAAGTGAGTAGAATGTAAGAAATAATAAAGATCAGAGCAGAAATAAGTGAAATACTTTAAAATATAGTAAAGATCAATGAATTAAAGAGCTGATTCTTTGAAAAGATAAACAAGTTTGACAAATCTTCAACCAGACTCATCCAGAAAAAAAGAGAGAGACCCAAGTAAGTAAAATAAGAAATGAAAGAGAAGTAACAACTGGCACCAAAGAAATACAAAGGCAGGGGAGAGTAATGGGGGAAAAATGGAAACAACTGTAAGTGAACAATAAAAAAATTTAAAAAAAAGAAATACAAAGCATTATAAAAAATACTACAAACAGTTATATGCCAAAAATTAGGCAATCTGGATAAAATGGATAAATTCTTAGAAGCATACAATCTTTCAAAACTGAACATGAAAAGAACAGAGAATCTGAATAGACAGCTTACAACTAGTGAAATTGCAGCAGTAATCAAAAACCTCCTAGCAAACAAAAGTAATGGACCAAATGGCTTCACAGGTGAATTTTACCAAACATTCCAAGAAAAACTAATACATCTCATTCCCAGGCTATTTCAAAAAAAATTCAAGAGGACAGAATATTCCCAAGCTCATTTTATGAGGCCAGCAATATCATAATTCCAAAACAAGGTCAAGGCACTGGAAAGCAATGAATTATAGTCAATATATTTTATGAACTTAGATGTTAAAGTGTTTAACAAAATATTAGGAAACCAAATTCAGCAATACAATAAAAATTCCATATATCACAATCAATTGGGATTTATTCCAGGGATGCAATGTAGGTACAATATCTGAAAATCAATAAACATTATACACCACATTAAGAGAATGAGGGAAAAAACACATCATATCAACAGATGGAGAAAAAGCATTTGATAAAACCGAGCACTTATTTATGATAAAAAACTCTCTGTAAAGAGGAAATAGGGTGCACATGCCTCAACATAATAAAAGACATATATGACAAATCCACAGCAAACATCATACTCAATGAACAAAAACTACAAGTGTTTCCCATAAGTTTAGGAGGAAGACAGGAATGTCCACTTTCATCTCCCTATTTAATATAGTACTGGAAGTCCTAACCACAGCAATCAGACAAGAAGAAGAAATAAAAGACATCAAAATAGGAAAGGAAGAAATAAAACTGTCCTTATTTGCAGGTGACATGATACCGCATATAGACAACCCTAAAGATTCCACAAAAAACTAGTGGAACTGATAAATGAATTGAGCAAACTGGCAGGATATAAAGTAGACATCCAGATATCGGTTCCATTTTATACATTAATAATGAAGTATACGAAAGCGAAACTAAGAAAACAGTCTCATTCACAATTGCTTCAAAAAAATGAAACACCTAAGAATAAATTTAACCAATGATGTAAAAGACCTGAACTCAGAAAATTAAAAGACACTGAGGAAATAAACAGAAGATACATATAAGTGGAAGCATATACCATGTTCATAAATAGGAAGAATTAACATCATTAAAATGTTCACATTACCCAAAGATATCTATAGACTCAACATAATTCCTATCAAGATGCCAATGGCATATTTTACAGAACTAGAACAGATATTCCAAAAATTTATATGAAACCCCAAAAGACACTAAATAGCAAGAGTTATCTTAAGGAAGAAGAACAAAGATGGAGGAATCATGCTACCTGTTATCAAACTATACTATAAGGCCATAATAATCAAACAGCATGTTACTGGCTTAAAAATTGACATATAGATCAATAGAACACATAAAAGAGCCCAGAAATAAACTCATGCCTTTATAGTCAATCAATATTTTACAAAGGAGGCAAAAATAGAATGGGGTAAAGATAGTGTATTCAATAAGTGTCATTGGGAATATTGTAAAGATACCTTCAAATAATGAAATGGACCGCCTTCTTACACCACACACAGAATAAACTCAAAACAGATTAATTATTGAACATTTCTCTTAGCATGGAGGGAACAAAGGGAAGAAAAAAGGAGACAACTGTAGTAGTATAATTAATAAAATATATGAAAAAGAAACCATCAACAAAATGAAAAGGCGACCCACTGAATGAGAGAACATATTCACCAATGATATATCTGATAAGGGTTTAATACCCAAAATTTATAAAGAACTTATAAAACTCAACACCAAAAAAAAAAATCCAATTAAAAAATGAGCAAAGGATCTGAACAGACACTTCTCCAAAGAGGACATACAGATGGCCAATAGACATATGAAAAGATGTTCAATGTCACAAATCATCACAGAAACGCAAATTAACACCAAAATGAGATATTCTCTCACACTTGTCAGAATGACTATCACCAATAAGTCAACAAACATCAAATGTCAGAGAGGATGTGGAGAAAAGGGAACCCTTGTGTACTATTGGTGGAAATACAGTCTGGTGTAGCCACTATGAAAAACAGTATTGAGTTAGCTCAAAAAATTAAAAATGGAACTGCCTTATGACCCAGCAATTCAACTGCTGGGCATTTATCTGAAGAAACCAAACCACTAATTTGAAAAAATATATACACCCCATGTTCATTGCAGTATTATTTACAATAGCCAAAGTTTGGAAGCAGCACAAGTATCCATCAGTAAATGAATCGATTTTAAAAAGCTGTGGTACATTTATACAATGGAATACTACTCAGCCATAAAAAGAAGGGCATTTTACTGTTTGTAACATCATGGATGGACCTGGAGAACATTATGCTGTGAAACAAGCCAGTCAGTAAATGACAAGTACCATATCATTTCACTCATATGTGGAATCTTAAGACCAAGATGAAATAACAAGCAAAATACAGATAGACTTATAGATACAGAGCAGGCTGACAGCTGTTTGGGGAAGGGGACTTGGTTGCAGGAGGCAGTGGAGTGATTGAGCAAAACTTTTTAAAAAGAAGAAAAACTTACAAAGACAGTGTGTTGAATGCCAGTGGGAGGGGTTGGGGAGAGGAAGAGGAGGATATAGGGGGATAAATGGTGGTGGAAAAAAAATAAAACAAAAAAATTTGAATTTAAGTATTGTGCAACTGGTTGAAAGAAGTGAATGGATTAAGAAGTACAGATTGATAGTTACAAAATAGTCACAGGGATGTAAAATACTGCATAGGAAATATAACCAACAATATTGTAATAACTATATACGGTATCAGTTGGGTACTGGAAATATCACTGGGACACTTTGTAAAGTATATGATTGTTTATCTAGCCATTATGTTGTATTCCAGAAACTAACACAAAATAATATTGAATGTAAACTGAAATTGAAAAAAGTAAAATAAAATTTACTTTTAATAATAAATATAATAATAATAAAATATAATATAATAATAAAAGTAAAAAATATTAAGTAAAACATACATTTGAATTGAAAACATGAGTATAAAAACCATGATATAATTTTCTAGCTCTGTCCACTGAAAAGGCTCAGAAAACAATGACTGTGTTTTGAGTATTGGAAATACAACTTCAGAGAGGATAGGATGGTCCCTGTAATACCTAACCAGTGAAGAAAACATACAGGTAAAAATGCACATATAGTTCAGCAGTTCTAAAGGTGGCATTTATGAAGGTGGGTAAGTGGCATGATAACCAAAGTAGTGTTTCTCTACACCTAGGGTAAATAAAAATGAAAAATAAAATAAATTAAAGAGCTTTATAGAGTAAGAAAAACATAGAGATAATTGTACCTAAAGAAGTGGGACAAATGAAAAAGAAGCAAGAAGCAAAGATGTAAGAATAAATGTTTCTGAAATAAACTAAAACCTAAGCCAGTAAATGGGAAAGGCTCTGTGGATACCAGACTAAAATGATTTTCAAGGATAAGAAGAGTTGTCAAGGAACATTTATAAAGGACCCATGGACAAAACCAAAGTGGGGGAAGGACTGAGGGTGGGAGGTGGTGGTGGGTCGGGAAGGGGAAAGTGGTGGTGAGAAAATGGAGACAACTGCACTTGAAAAAAAATTAAAAAGTGAAAAAATAATAAAATAATAAATAAATAAATAAATAATGGAAAAACATTTAAATGATTTTCAAGGAACCTATTCCTAAAAATATGTAAACTGTATTTTTTTTAACTCTACAGATAAAGAAAGGAACTTGTAAGTATCCAACCACATATTTTTAGAATTTCTATTTTAATTTAATTTTATTTTTATCTTTTTTGTCTTTTTCCATTATTAGTCCCCTTATATCACCCTCTTCCCAGCAAGGTTCAGTCCCTCCAGCCATAACCTCCTCCCCAATAGCTGTCACCTGTTCTCCATCTATGAGTCTGTTGATGTTTTGCTTGTTAGTTCAGTTTGTTCATTGGATTCTACATATGAGTGAAATCATATGGCATTTGTCTTTTTCTGACTGGCTTATTTCATTTAGCATAATGTTCTCCAGATCCATCCATCCTGTTGTGAAAGGTAAATTTTTCTTTTTTTATGGCTAAGTACAATTCAATCGTGTAAGTCTCATTGTTGTTTTATCCACTCATCTACTGATGTACACTTGGGCTGTTTCCATATCTTGGTGATTGTAAATAATGCTGCAGTGAACATAGAGGTCCTTATGTTCTTTCAAATTAGTGAAATAGTAAAAATTAAGTGATTCAGAAGTAGTAAAAGTAATAAATATACAAAGGTGAGTAGGTCAAATAAAACAAAAATAAATCATATTTGTCAATATTAACATCCAAGACAAAAAGTAGAATCCAAGTTAATAATCATTAAAAATAAAGTCAATGTTTATTTATTATAATTTCATAATTCAGATCTTCATCGTGAACTTTATCCTTCATGTGTCAAATAATATGAGACTAAAATAAGTAAATAATGAATACAATATATAACAGATATTACTCTTAGCTATAACCAAAAAATATATAAATTCTTAGCAAAAAATATATAGGAACCACTAAGAAGAAAAGTACAAAATTTTAATGGAAGATAAAAAATTTTTAATAATAGACAAGTTATTTTCCAAAATGAAAACATGTTAATTCTGCCCAGATATGTTAATTTAATACAATTTGAATCTAATTGTATTAAGTTGGATACTTTATGAACTGCCACAAATGTTTTTGAAGTTTACGTAACAGCAAAGTACAGAGTGAATTTGTACTATTAGATACTGAAGCATATTACAATATTCTGACAATAGAAACAGGGTAATACTTGAGCAGAAATAGACATATAGATGATGCAAACTGAAGAGCCCAGGAAAATAAACCAGCAGATTTAAATATTTGGTATATAATAACAATGTCATTAAAACACAATTTAGATAGACTATTTAATTATGGTGATGCCACATTTGGTGAATATTTCTAAATGCATAAGGTTAGAATTATATATTGTACAATAAAATGAAAAGTGATTTCAAGAAAATTTTATGAATATCTGTTGTTTGGGTAGGAAGAGCTTAGAAACCTTTCAAAGTCTAAACATGAAAAAAATAAACTAAGAGAAAACATGACAGATTTAACCAAACGCATTAAAAACTTTTGTATGTCAAGTGGCACCATAACAAACTAAAAAGGCAAATAATAAATAAAAATATTTACAACATATACCAAAAGAATATTATATTAGTATTTTATATATTATATATTTATAGTATTTATATATATAATCTAATATATAATGATATGTTACAAATCAGTAAGAAAGAATAATGTATACCAATAAACACATCAGAAATGGAAATGAGCAAACAATTCATAAGGTAGAAAAACATAAAACAAAATATAACACAATTTTAGACAATAAGACCAATTCGACAGTTGAAAAGCAATATCATATTTCAAATTATAATATCCTGTAATTGTGAGGGTTTAGTGAAATAGGTAATTACACAACTATTGGTATATATACAATTGCTTAATATTTCTGAAAAGAAATATGTGTACCCACCTACTCCATACAAAAAATTAATGCAAAATATGCACATATTTTTGACCAAGTAGTACAATCACTAGGAATTTATAAAAGAAAATAATGACATTCTTAAGAATTATGGTATAATAATAATACTAACAATCTTCAATATTTTTGAGAACTTTTAATATGCCACACAACAGGCATATTAAATGTGAAGAGCTTTCTGTACGTAATCTTTTCTAATGCCCTTGACAAGCCAAAAAGTTGTTAATATTTTGAATTTCATTTTACAGATCAGTATGAAAGTTAAAAAGTCAAGTGAGTTGTGAAGATCACAAAACCAGAGAGCAACAAATCCAAAATTCAAACACAGACCTGTGAACTTCCACAGCCAGAGCTTGTACACTATCCCCCTATTGTTTTAAATAATACAGTGGTTAATAAATTATGATATAACTTTATGAAAAATGTCATAGAGCCATTAAAATCTTAGTGCATCATGTTTAGTGACAGGAATATGTTCATAATTTACTAAGTGAAAATGTTTTGCATTTTAGAGCACGTGCCCACATATTTGAAAATATACGTCATTCTAAGGGTGCAAAAGCAAATTAAAAATGCTTACATTTTTCCCAACAGATGATAATGGAAAAAAAGCAGAGACAGAAGCAAGCTTGCACTGTACACCTTTTCCATTACAATAGACTTGGGCTGCTGATACAGTGGAGGCAGTTGAGGTCACATTCATTGTGAATGGGTAGCTAATATCATTGGTGGTGGTTTTCTTGGGATCCCCTCATGCTCTCCTTTCCTGAAAGCAATCTCCTGACATTCTTTATTACAGTCCTTTCAATGGTTATAACAGCTTTTAATTCCCTGAATCACTCTCTATTTGTACCTCTCTATATGTGTAAAATACACAAATGGTTTTTTTTTTTCTGAATGGACACTGATTGATACACTATTTAGTATCAGGAGATGATGATACATGCCTGCTAAGACATGCCTAAGGCAACACAATTTCCTGAAAAGGACTGCACATTATTTGCGGGCTAACATTCAGTTTTTCTTTAAGTTCTTCATTAGCATTACCTCTGTGCTTCTATAGCAATAGCTCTGTATAAGCATCTTTAAAGAAAAAAAAAAAAAAAGCACTAATCAACCCTATGAACTTCGAAACAATCCACACAGCAGACATGTACCTAAATAGAGATGTTGAATTTGAGTGTCTTCAGGACCCTACTTAGGGAAAATTGGTCTTAGTCCACTGAGGCTTGCAGTAAACAGATCTGGCTTGTTTCTTCTAATAATTATCATTGTTACTATGTGTAGACAGCTTTATTAAAACAGAATTAAATTGAAGATAAGATTAAGCAGAATTCAAACTAAGTTGAAAGAATAGAATAAAGACCCAAAAGGGAACAGTAGTGAGAGATCATAACAATAATAATACCTTGGATTTATATAGCTCTCATGCTCCCACAAGTGCAATGTGAATATGAACAGCATATATAAATGGATAAAGAAGTAAATGCAGTTTTGGTTTTTCAAGTCTGGATTTTAAAAGCTGTGGTTGAAGACACTAGCAAATCAAGAATCAAGATCTTAAGACCAATTTGAAAAAGCTCTTCATGGAAACATGCTTTGAAAGTTATTCTATTTCTGTTAAAGGGGCAGCATTCTCAAAATAAAACCAAGACTTATGCATCAAAAAGAAGGGGATCAAAACAAATAAACAAATAAGAGAGGCTAATCAATAATTTTCCTTCAGTCATGACAATTAAAATACTACCTTGTTCATGAAATTTTCCAAAATTTCCCCAGCTACAAGTGATCTCTGAACTCCTAAAAGGGTTTTCCTTAGGTTTAATGGGGCACACACTTGGCACATTCTGCTTGTGTCGGGGTTATTTCTGTATATTCCTATCTCATCAAACCAGTAGTCCTAAACTTAGTGTTCTTTAGAGTTGCAGTAGAAATGTATTAAAATCTAGATTTGGGGACCTTATTCTCAGGGAATTATATTCAGTGAGCCTTGGAACTGGCATTTTTAATATGCACTTCTGTTAATCTGGTATGCGTGCTTCATGCCTAGACTGTGATTTCTTTGATGACGGGGACCTCATTCCATATCATATACATCTGGATATTATTGAAGCATTTTATATAATGCTATGTACATAATAGATTGCTCAATGAGTATTCATAAAATGGAAAAAATTAATGTGAAATAACTAAATATACCAGGTTATCTATTTAAAGAATAAAAGAAGAAGTATAGTTTTCAACTGCTTTGAAGCTCAGAGAAAGGTAATCTCGTGGGTTAAAATGACGGAAGTTTTCCTGGAGTTAGGAGTTTCTTAAGTGGGTTGTTGAAGAAAAGAATGTATTTTAGAACAGGAAAAAAAAAGGAATGGAAGGCAGTAGAAATACTTAGTTATGGTATAAATGTAAGAATATATGGAATATGTTTAGAAAATAGTTATTAGAAATTCCTGGCTATACCTGTTCCTTTTTCAAACTCAGAAGTTTTAAGCTCCTTTTATTTTAGTGCATAATCAACTGATTTTCACCCTGCTTCCGTAAGAATTAAGTTACTTGCCTTCAGTTCAAACATCTCAACTTCTCAGTATGTCATACATGGACTTTCAGGATCTAGTCCTTTCACATATTTATCTTCCTGAACACACAAAAATCCTCCCTGACACACACATTATCTCTTTTCAATTTTTCCAGACTGCCTTCATTTCTTAAACATATAATATCGATATGTCATTGCCCCTCCTGCCTTCTAGCAAAAGTAACTTCTTACTTTGAAATGAGGATCAGATATTACAACCTCAAAGATCAATTCTTTGACTACACATCAAGGTCCCTCCCGGTGCTGGATTAAGGTGCCTCCTTCATGCTACCATAGCTTTCTTTGCAATACCAATCACATTACATATTATATTATACTTTACCTTTTTTTCTATAAATGTATAATTCTCCAGAAACATAGTCAGAAAAGAGAAGACAGAATATCTATAGCCTGGAAAATTTCCTCTGTGGCAGGCAGCTTCTGATATGGCTCCCAATAATCCCCACTTCATGGTATACACACCCTTGTATGATCCCCTGCTTTGAGTGTAGGTGGAATTATTGGCTTTTTTAATGAGTAGGATACAGCTGAAGTTATGGGATTTCATTTTCAAGATTACATTACAAAAAGACTATGGCTTTCACCTGGGACACTGTTGAGCTTTCTTTCTCTGTAATCATCAATGGTTGCCATATTTTGAGACTACTCAGGTCCATGTAATGAGGAACAATTTTTTTTCAGCCCAGTCAACAGGTACATACATGAGATTAGAAGCAAATTCTCTAGTCCAAACCAAGTTTTGACATGACTACTACTGCTATGACAAATGGCTTAACCATAACCTCATAAGAGATCTGGGCTGAGATGCACTCAGGTAAACTGTACCCAGAGTTCCTGACACACAGAAACTGAAAGTTAAGAAATCTTTGTTGTTTTAAGCAGCTAGGTTTTGGAAAACATGTTAAATAATGATAGGTAACTTTTACATTATCCTAGGTTTCACTAATACTATTCTGGGTACACTCAGGGAGCTGGAATCTGAAGTTTGGTTTTCTTCTTTCTTAATTTTTCAACAACTTTATTGAGACATAATTTACATGCTATTTAATTAATCCATTTAAAGTGTATTATTCAGGCTCCCTGCTCCTCCTGTCTGACAGACAGCTGCATCTTTCTGTGCAGTGCCAGCCTCAACCCTGAGACACTATGGTAAAGATCAAAGTGAATGGGTTTGGCCATACTGGGTGCCTGGTCGCCAGGGCTGCTTTTTACTCTGGCAAAGTGGATGTTGTTGCTATTAATGATCTTTTCATTGACCTCAACTACATGATCTACATGTTCCAATATGATTCTACTCATGGCAAGTTCAATGGCACAGTCAAGGCTGAGGATAGGAAGCTTGTCATCAATGGAAAGTCCATCTCCATCTTCCAGGAGCAAGATTCCACCAGCATCAAATGAGGTGGTGCTGGTGCTGAATATGTTTTGGAGCCACTGGGGTCTTCACCACCATGGAGAAGGCTGGGGTTAACTTGGAGGATGGAGCCAAGAGGGTCACCATCTCCACCCCTTCTGCGGATGCCCCCATGTTTGTGATGCGTATGAACCATGACAAGTATGACAACTCCCTGAAGATTGTCAGCAATGCCTCCTGTACCACCAACTGCTTGACCCCCCTGGCCAAGGTCATCCATGACAACTTTGGCATCATGGAGGGACTCATGGCCATAGTCCATGCCATCACTCCCACCCAGAAGACCATGGATGGCCCCTCTGGGAAGTTGTGGAGTGATGGCCAAGGGGTTGCCCAGAACATCATCCCTGCTTCTACTGGCATTGCCAAGGCTGTGGGCAAGGTCATCCCTAAGCTGAATGGGAAGCTCACTGGCATGGCCTTCCATGTCCTCACCCCTAATGTGTCAACTGTGGATCTGACCTGCAGCATGGAGAAAGCTGCCAAATATGATGATATCAAGAAGGTAGTTAAGCAAGCATCAAAGGGCTCCCACAAGGGCATCATGGGCTATGCAGAGGACCAGGTTGTCTCCTGTGACTTTAAGAGTGACACACATTCCTACACCTTCGATGCCGGGACTGGCATTGTGCTAATTGGCCCCTTTGTCAAGCTCATTTCCTGGTATGACAGTGAATTTGGCTATAACAACAGAGTGGTGGACATTATGGTTGACATGGCCTCTAAGCAGTAAGAGCTCCCTGGACCACCAGCCCTAGTGACAGGAAGAGACACCCTCAGCTGCTGGGGAGTCCTTGCCCCAAATCGATACCCCAACACACCGAGAATCTCCTGACCTCCAGGCTCCATCATAGACCCTCTGAAGAGGGGAGGAGCCTAGGGAGCCCTATCTCATCATGTACCATCAATAAAATTCACTATACCCAGCCAAAAAAAGGCATTATTCAATGTTTTTCAGTATTTTTAAGAGTTTTGCAAATTTCACCACAATAAATTTGAGGATATGTTTCTTTTGCTGTATGCCAGGATGATTTCCAGAGACTTTTAATTTAAAAAAAAATAATTTTCATCAGTTTCTCCAAGGACCAGGTCCACATTTCTCCTCACTGTCATGCTAGAAGTGGAGCCTTTCTCTCCTTTCTGCAAATTAGGAGGACCTAACTCAACCTGGAGCAGTCTTGGAATAAATTATGCCAGATAAACTAGGCATTATTATTTTTTAATATTTCTCTCCTGAGGCATACCCCTTTTGTATAAATAAAAAAAATCTGTAAAGAATAATTAAGGCTCATCCACAGAAAAGATATGGGGTATATCCTAGTAAGCTGAGTGAGAGGAGGCTTGACTCTTTTTAGGCCAGAGAGCTATGCTTAGAGTACTTGTCCAATCATTTGGGAAAAAATAAAGAATTCACATTTCTGCCCCAGTAACTAAAACAATACCCAGATTTCTCAAACACCACTGGCTTTATGCTCAAAATTTTCCGACACCATGCCCTTTAATAGTTCAAAGATTAAACAAGCTTAGCAACTTAGAAATGTAGTCTGCGATTCCAGGAATGTTTACTGGGCACCCATTATGTTTAGAGAGCTATCAGTAAGCATTCTGTGACTACAAAAAGGAAGTCAGTGACATGGGGAGCTTGTAAAACAGTGAGAGAGTAAATGGATACTTTTGAAACAGCCAGAATAATCATTTTTTTAAATATTAATAACTTGGAGTAATACACCATTCTATAAACACATGACAGTCATGGAACGTAAGTTCTGAGCATGGCAGCTTAGTAAGTGAAGACTTCTAAGAGGAGGCATGTCCTGGTATGGTCCTTGAAAAAAGGTGACATGAATTAAGGTTTACATGGTTAAGACAATTACAACAAACACTATATGGCAGTTAAATAATCTAATCTTAATTTATATGTATGCATTCATTTCATAGTTATTTGTAGATCAGCAGATATAATGCTTTATTATGCAATAAATAGTGGTTTAGATTTATTTTAGAAATTTGAAAAGGGAGTAAATAAAATTATAGTTTCATTTATAGGAAGCTATTCAAGTAAATGCAGTTGTGTACACCCTCACCCATTTTCTTATCCTGATTATTTAAAAACCAACACCTTTGGTACATAAATTGTGTTTAATGACACTTGCCAGACATTTAATTATTAGATGTTACACATAATGTTTAGACATTTTTTATTGTAAAAGCTTAAAAATCTGTCATCCTGTCAACAGCTACATTTACAATATGTCCTTTTTTAAAAGTCAGAAGCTATAGATTTGCCTCAGTTTAGTGCTTGATCAACAAGTTTTCACAGCTAACAAATAAACAAACCAAAGCAGGTACTGTAAATGCCTAACCCCATCCTAACAATATTATGAGATTTCAACAGGCCCAATTTATTGCATAGCAAAATTATGAAAAAGATAAAGGATAAAAGATTTTACTTTTGTAAGAGTGAAAGAGAGAGAAGTGGGTTATTTAAGTCTCTGCCTTTATGAAATCCAAACAATTGGCTGAAATGTCAGGAACTCAATCAATTGGTCTGGCATAACACCCAGAATTCATTTTAGACTTCTTTCCCTCCAATCCCCACATATCCCGCCCCCCAGGCTAAGCTGACTTCCTTTATAATATAGTTTTAAAGGGCATGGGACATGAAGTCGTATAGGCCTCAGTTAATATCTCAGGTCTGCCCTTTAGTGACAGTGTAGCCCTAGGCAAACTATTTGACCTCTCTTCATTATGGTCTTCCCAACCGTAAAATGGGAACATTAAAATCTAATTAATGGGTTTGTTAAGTAGACTGAGTAAATATATGAGGAATATAATGTTTATGTGCAGTGGTCAATACATAACAATAAATAGCATTAGATGCTTGATAAATATTTGGTGACTAGACTGAATAAATCTAACTGCCCATAGAGATATCTTAACTCATAAAAAATCAGTTGTATTTCCTTGAGAGTAGAGTTATTCATATGTAGGTATTACAGACTGAATGTGTGCCCCACAAATTTATATGTTGAAACCCTACCCCTTTGGGGAGTTATTAAGATTAGATGAACTCATAAAGGCAGAACCCTTGTGAATGGGATTAATATCCTTGTAAGAACCATAACAGAGCTTGTTTCCTCTCCCTGCTCTTGGCCATGTGAGGATACAATAAGAAGTTGACAGTCTGTAACTGGAAAGAGAGTCCTCACCAGAACTCAACCATCAGGCTCCCTGACCTCTGACTTCAGTCTCTAGAACTGTGAGAATAAATATCTGTTATTTACAAGCTATCCAGCCTATGGGACTTCTTTATAGCAACCCAAACTGAGACAGTGGGTGAGAACTGTGATATCTATTCAGTCAGGTAAGAATGACACCAGACTGAGGTTACAGGGAAACCTGTAGGGCTCAACAACCAATTTATCAGAGATTGCCACAATATGGTCATTCTAAGAGCTACTGTGTCTCACTTTCCTTATCACCCATCAGCATTTGTAATACAAACTAAAAATCCCTTCTATACAATCCCCATCATATATAGCAAGGCCATCATAATATTATCTTTACCCTCTGCTCAGGGAACTTTTCCTTGCTCCAAGCTAAACCCTCATGGCTTAAGCATCTCCCAAAGTCCTCACCTCCTAATACCAACATCTTCGGAGGATAAGATTTCAACATATAAAATTGGGCAGGGAGAACATAAACATTCAGACCATAGCACATATAATATGTAACCTTTTGTGTTTGGCTTCTTTCACTCAATGTGTTTTCAAGGTTTCATCCATGTTGTAACATGTATCAGTATTTCATTCTTTTATGCTGAATAACAGTCTATTAAATGGATTTACCACATTGTGTTTACCTGTTCATCAGTTGATGGACATTTGGATAGTTTACACTTGGTTCTATTATGAAGAATAATTCTACCACAGATACTTGTGTACAAAGTTTTGTTTGAACATATATTTCCAAGTCTCTTAGTATATGCCCAGAGATGGAATTTCTAGACCACATGGTAATTTTATGTTTAACCTTTTAAGAAACTGTTATACTGTTTTTCATAATAGTCTCACCATTTTGCTTTCCTATCAGCAATGTATAAGGGTCAAGCTTTCCACATCCTCACCAACAATTGTTATTTTCTTTTTTTTTAATTCTAGATATCCTGATCAATGTGAACTCATATTTCAATGTGGTTTTGATTCATATTTCAATGATAACTAATGATTTTTAGCACTTTTTATCAACTTATTGGATATTTGTATACATTCTATGGAGATGTGTCTATTTAAGTGTTTTCCCCATCTTTCAATTGGGTCATTTGTCTTTTTGTTGGTAAGTTGTAAGGGACACCGAACCCTTATCAGATATATGATTTGCCTTCTGTTAGTTGAGTTTTCATTGTCTTGATAGTATTCTTACATGCACAAAAGTTATAGTTTTGTGTTTTTTAGTTGCTTATTCTTTTGATGTCAACAAAATGTTGACTAGTAAAATGTCATGGAGATTTATACCTATATTGTCTTGCAAATTTTCTTTAACTTTGGATCTTACTTTTAGATCTTTGGTCCATTTTGAGTTAACTTTTTATATAGTGTGAGATAAGGTTCAAAATTTATTCTTTTGCATATGCCTATTTAGCTGTCCAAACACCAGTTCTTAATAGGCTCTTCTTTCCCCCATTAAATGCTTTGGAGTCCTTGTCAGAGATCAATTGATCAGCAACGTTTCAGTTTATCTCTGAATTCTCAACTTTTTTCCATTAATCTCTATATCTTTTCTTATGCCAGATGACACTGTTTTGATTACTGTGGCTTTGTATTAATTATTGAAATTGAGAAATGTGAGTCCTCTCACTTTGTTTTTTTTCCTGCTGATTATTCTTCTATTTTGTGCTCCTTGCAATTTCATATAAATTTTAGGATATGTTTGTCTATTTCAGCATCAAAAAATGCAGTAGGAAATTTAATAGGAATTGTATTAAATCCATAGATAAATTTGGAGCGTTATGCCATCTTACCATCTATGAACATAGTATGTCTTTCCATTTAATTTTTTCAATAATGCTTTGTGGTTTTCAGTATTTAAGTCTTGAACATCCTTCAATAAAGTTATTCCTAAGTATTTTGTTCTTTTGAATGTTATCACAAATAAAATGCTTTTTCTTAATTTAATTTCTGGATTGCTTGTTGTTAGTGTATAGACATACAGCTGTTTTTTTGTAATTTGATCTTTTTTCCTGCAGCTATGTTAAACTTGCTTATTAACATTAAAATATTTGTGATTTTATGAGAATTTTTGTATAAAGGGTCATATCAAATGCAAATAGTTTTACTTCTTCCTTTCTGATTTGAATAACTTTTTTTTTTTCGTACCTCAATGCCATGAGTAGAGCTTCTAGTACAATGTTGAATATAAGTGGTAAGAGAGACGTCATCTAATTGCTGATATTAAGCGGAAGGCTTTTAGTCTTTCACCACTGAGCATGCTGTTAATTGTACATATTTCATAGATTCCATTTATCATTTTGAGGAAGCTCCCTTCTATTTCTAGTTTATTAATTATATTTACCATCAAAAGGTATTGGATTTTGTCAAATGACTTTTCTGCATCTAATGAGATGATCATGTAATGTTTTCCTTTATTCTAATAATCTGGTTTATTACATCAATTGAACTTCATAAGTTGAACCAGCCTTGCAGTCCTGGGATAAAGCCAATTTTGGTCATGATATATATAATCCTTTTCATGTGTTGCTATATTTGGTTTTCTAGTATCTTGTTGAGAATTTTTTCACTAATATTCATAAGAGATATTGGTCTGTAATTTATTTTCTTCTAACACCTTTGTCTAGATTTGGTATCAGAATAATATTGGCCTCATAAAACTAGTAAACAGTGTTTCATATTCTTTCCTTCTCTATATTTTGGGAGAGTCCATGAATGATAGATGTTAATTCTAATTTAAATATTTGATATAATTCAGCAATGAAGCTACCTAGTCTTTGTTTGTTTGGAGGTTTTTGATTACTAATTCAACCTCTTGTTAAAATGTTCTTCAGATTTCCACTTCTTGTGTCAGTTTTAGTAGTTTTTGTGTTATAGGGAACTTTTCCATTTCATCTAAGTTATCTAATTTGTTGACATGTAATTGTTTCTAGTATTTTCTTATGATCACATTTATTTCTGCAAGATTAGTTGTTTTGATCCCATTTTCCTTTCTGATTATAGTGATTTGAGAATTTTCTTGGTAAATCTAGGTAAAGGTTTTTAAATTTGATTTATTTTTTTTATTGTTGACACATTCCAGATGTCTCCCATCCTCACCATTGCCTTCATCCACCTTCCCCCACCCTCCCACCCTTCACCACATTGTTGTTTGTGTCCACGGGCTATGCATATGTGCATTTGTGTTCTTTGACTAATTTCTTTCAGTCCCCCCATCCCCCTTCCTCTGAGATCTATAAATCTGTTCCATGTATCCATGCATCTGGTTTTATTTTGTTCATCAGTAAATTTTGTACATTAGATTCCACATATAGTGAGATCATATGGTATTTATCTCTCTCTGGCTCATTTCACTTCACATAATAATTTCCAGTTTCAACTATACTGTCACAAAGGGTAAGAGTTCCTTCTATTATTACAGCTGAGTGGTATTCCATTATGTAAACGTATCATAGCTTTTTTATCCACTCATCTACTCATGGGTACTTGGACCGTTTCCAAATCTTCGTTATTGTAAATAATGCTGCCATGAATGCAGGGTTGCATATATTCTTTCTGACTGGTGTTTTAGGATTCTTAAGATATATTACCAGAAGTGGGATTTCTGGATCATACAGAAGTTCCATTTTTAATTTTTTAAGGAAATCCAATACTGTTTTCCGTAGTGGCTGCAGCAGCCTGCCCTCCCACTATCAGGGCACTAGGGTCACCATTTTGTCACATTCTCACCAGCACTTGTTGTTTGTTGATTTATTGATGGTAGCCATTCTGGCAGGTTTATTTTTTAAAGAATCAAATTTGGGGTTCATTAATTCTTTGTACTTTTTTTAAATTCCCATTTTATTTACATGTGATCTAATATTTATTACTTCCTTTCCTCTGCAAAGACAGAAAGTAGATCAATGGATGCCTAGTGGTGGGTAGGAAAAATGTTATCAAATTGGATTTTGGTAATAGCTGCACAATTCTATAAATTTACTAAAAATTATTGAATTTGAATTGTACATTTAAAATGAGACATTTTATAACATGTAAATTATCCTTAATAAAATTGTTATTTTTCAAATCCTCAGCTCTGCCACTTAGTTATTAAGTGCTCTTAGACAAAATATTTAATTTTTCTGAGCTTCACTTTTCTCATTTGTTTCATGAGAATTGTAGTTTTCACTTTATAAGTTTGACAGCTTGATATTATGTACAACATGTATATAGAATTAGAGATAATGTATATAAAGTATCTAACACAACTCTGCACTTCATAGATTTTCCATAAGTATCAACATCAATTACCTTTATATTTCTGTTAAATGTTGGTATTGGTGGTAATATTGATGATGAAGAAGAGGAGGACCTCATTCTACTCCGGCATATACAATTCACATCTAGCCCAGATTCAGTTGAGAGAACACTAGAGTAGAACCTAAATGGTACTTGAAAAAACCTGACCTATGAGGTGTATCTTGAAAAGAACTTTGGTTTAAAAAAAGTTGGTAATACAAAACAATTTTGAAGTAAAACTCAGTCTTAAAGAGAACAGCATGTTTTATTCTAGTTATGAAGTTTGTATCATGTTTCCAGTCTTCTGCTTGAGGAAAAGAAAAATGTTTGGCTTGGGCCTGATTCCATAGGTAATAAATTGTGGAAGACAATAAAGCCCTCAAAACTTCAACCTTAAGTGTCCTTTCAAGACTTAAGCTCTCCTAAAATGTCTATTTGGGTACTATGACCCAGAACACTTTTTGCATTAACACAGCCTTTGCTCTCCGCTCAAAGTCTACCAAGGGCAGTATATGGTGAACTGTTGCAGAGTGCTACTTTGAGCAGTTTGGAAACAAGGCAATCCCATACATTCAGCCTTAGGTTGACATTTCTCTGGAAATATCTGACAAAAAATTGCCCCGTATCATTTCAAGTTTCTGGATGAGAAGCCAAACCTGCTAATTCTATGTTGTTGTGGTTCTGAATGGCTCCCCATTCAGACATTGGTTTACTCTCATACAAAGATGTAAAATGAAGGTGTGAAGAACGACACTGAGTTAGGTCATCACACTAAAAATGACCCTTTTCTCAAAAATTGCTTAGCAAATGTGACCATCATCTGCATTTCCTCTACCCAGAGGGAGACAAAATCAGATATAAATTCTTATAAAATCCAAAATTTGAGGGAAGAAAGAGAAAGAAAGACCTGATGCTGTGTGACAATGTAAGAAGTATATTTTCAGGGTGTCTCCCATTCTCACACTAAAATCCCTTCTCAAGGACTTGTCTCCTTAGCTTGGCATTCAGTCATAACTATGCTACTAAGTAGCTATGACTGTGAATGTGTAACTTGAAACTTTCTAAGCCTCAGTTGTTTCCTATGTAAATTGGGGAAATTAATAAAATTTATCTTACAACGTCCTCAAAGATTCAAGGATGTGACAAAGCAACTGTAGAGCATCTACTTCAGTGTCGGCCACAAAAAAAATATACTTAGTTAAATTCCTACTGAATCCAAAGTCCATAATAAACATCTCAGTTGAAATGATAATGAGCACTACATTTATGTATTCTCCCCTCCATAATGCATGCAAGCATTATAAATCTTTTAGTGCCTCAAGATGAAAAATTCACTATCAATGGATATTTCCAAAAAGAATAGAGCAATAAAAATTGTTTTGATAGAGTGTTGAGAAGCAAATGACCTTTCTGCTTTTCTCTGGTCATGAAGACAAACAGTAGTATAATAATTAGCCCCAGGTGAACTGTTAGGGTCAAAGTTGTCTTTGCAAGGATGTGAATGTATGATACCACTATAAGGAAGCAAATAATTAGGAATAACAACTCCATCTAATACAATAGAAGAAATTCAGGAAGGGCAGTGAAAACTGGAGCTTAGGTTCATAGTATACATTGGTCATGGGATGGAAAGAGGAACAAGAGATGTAGAGAGAGGAGTTAAACATAAACATGTAACTCAAGGCTACAATATGGACATCTCTTTTTTAAAAAATTA
>PVJD01015764.1:0-23683 GCA_004026545.1 Mormoops blainvillei
TTTTGTTGACACTATTACAGATATCTCCACTTTCCCCATTCCTTCTGACCATCACTACACTGTCATCTGTATCTATGTGTCATGCATGTGTGTTCTTTGGCTAATCCCTTCATCTTTCATCCTCTGCCCCTTTCTCCTGTTCTCTGACATCTGTAACTCTGTTCCATGCCTCTGTTTCATTTAGATTTTTCAGTTCTTCATGATTCAGTCTAGAAAGATTATACATTTCTATGAACTTATCCATTTCTTCAAGGTTATTGAATTTAATGTCATATGGTCCTTTATAGTATTCTAGAATGATCCTTTATATCTGTGTTATTACTGTGGTAACTACTCTTTCATTTATGATTTTGTTTATTCAGTCTTTTTTTTCCTTAGTGAGTCTAGTTGGGTGGTTGTCAATTGTATTAATCTTTTCAAAGGACCAGCTCTTTGTTGTATTAATTTTTATATAGCCTTTTTGTTCTTTATTTCATTTAATACTGCACTAATTTTTATTATTTCCTTTCTACTGCTGCCTTTGGGTTTCTTTTGTTCTTTTCCTAGTTCATTAATATGTAATATTAGGTTGTTTGAGATTTTTCTTTTTTATTGAGATAGGACTCTAATGATATAAGCTTCCTTCTTATTACTGCTTTTGTTGCATGCTAGAAGTTTTGATATATTGTACTGTCATTCTCACTTGTCCTTACATATCTTTCGATATCACATTTTATTTCTTCTATGACACAGTCATTTTGGTAGCATAATTTATTCACATGTGAAATCAATGATCTAAGCAAACTCTGTAGTGATTTCTATAGGTTTGGTAAATATGGAGTCTTACCCTCATAGAAGAAAATAGGAACATGGAGGTTAACAGTAATCAAATGCCTTATCCAAATATAAATGGTGGAGACAGGTTTCAAATCCATTTTTAGTTATCCACTTTTCTCATCATCCTTTCCTAATGATCAATTTACAAAATAGCTCATGCTAAGACCATCAATGATATTCATATCCTTTAAACAAAGGAGTAATTATCAATACTCAATTAACTTTACCTTCTTGAAACATTCTCTTCTTTTGGATCCCAAAATTCCACATTCACCTAGATATTGCCTGCTTCTCTGTCTATTCTTTCTTTAAATCATTTTTAAAAATTTTCAATTACAGTTGACATACTATATTATATTAGTTTCAGGTGCACATTCTAGTGATTAGATGTTATATAACTTACTAAGTAATCACCCCAATAAATATCATACTAGAGGTTCCAACACCTCCAGAGACCCTTTATCAAGTTATATTCCAATGTTCATCAATATATCATTATGACCTCACAGTGTGTAGATAACCATTTTCTCTTTGCTACATTGGAGTCACTCAGATATCTCACTCTTTTCTTGATTGCTCATTCTGGTGAAATTGATTTGAATGGAGCTTAGTTCACAATTGAATTTATCTTACAATTAACTTCTAATGTTTTCAAGGGGTCATTTAAGATATACTAATCTATTACCCCAAAGTTCATAGCAGCAAAATTTAAATAGCCAAGTAAGTGTTGGAAGCAACCTAAGTGCGCATCAATGAATGAGTGGATCAAAAATCTGTGGTACATTTACACAACGGAATACTACTCAGCAGAAAGGAAGAAGGAGGTCCTACCATTCGCAACAGTATGGATGTATCTGGAGAGCATTATGCCAAGTGAAATAAGCCCAGAGGTAAAAGACAAATGTCATATCATTTCACCTATAAGTGGAGACTAATCAACAAAACAAACAAGCAAGTTTAATGTAACTGGAGACATTGAAGTGAAGAACAAACTGACAGTGAACGGTGGAAAGGGGAAGGGGAAGACATGGGAAAAAGGGGAAGAGTGGTCAAGGAACAGATATGAAGGACTCATGGACAATGTCAAAGGGGGAGGGTTGAGAGTGGAGGGATGGGGTAGTGGTGTGGGGAAAATGGACAAAACTATACTTGAATGACAATAAAATTTTATAATATCTATACTAACTCAAGTCTCATAGCACATGGAAAATTTGTCATTGTCTACTAATTAGTAGATGTATAATTTCATGTGGCACTTAACACATTAAAACCATATTCTCTCTATGTACTTTTAAGTACATATATCCCAGTCTAATTCAGTTTATATCCTTTTGAGTAATAGAACAAACTTAGGCAAATTCACCAAATTTTGTGAAAATGCTGAAATCTGAATTACTCCTGGTTATCTTTTTACATAGGGTTTTTTAATAAAGGCTGAATGTGATCTCCAGTTTTTGAGCATTATCAGTCCACTCAAAATAAATCCTTAGGCTAGACCACTTCTTTATTTTTTATTTTTTACATTTTATCAAATTTATTGTGGTAACCATGATTGACAGAAGCATACAGGTTTCAGGAGTACAGTTCCACAACATATTATCTGTACGTGGTGTTGTGTGATAAACACATCAAGTCATGTCTCCTTCCATTGCCATTTAAACCTCCTATATACTAGTTCACTTCCACAGACACAAACATTCCTCAGTGTTCATCAGGCTATTGTCTATGTCCATGATTTTGTTTTTCTTTTTCACTCTGTTTAAAAGTTGCTCAATTTTGTTTATCTTTTCAAAGAACTAACTCTTAGAATAATTGATCTTTCATATTGTTTTTTAGACTCTATTTCATTTATTTCTCCTCTGATATTTATTACTTCCTTCCTTCTATTCACTTTGGGATTTGTTCTTTGTCCTTTTTAAATTTCCTTTAAGTGTAAATTGAGACAGATTATTTGACATTTTTCTTGTTTCTTGAGATAGGCCTATAATGCCATAAATTTCCTTTTTAGGACTGCTTTCACCATTTTCCATAGATATTGTGTTTGTCTCATTTTCATTTGTTCAAAGTATCTTTTGATTTATTTTCTATATCATTGTTTAGTAACATATTATTTTGCTTCATTGTCTTTATGGTATTCAGTTTTATTTTTCTGTGACTGACTACTAGATTCAACTGTTATGGTCACAGAAGATGCTTGATATGATTTTAATCTTTTGAAATTTATGGAGACTTGTTTTGTGTCCTAACATATGGTTTATCCTAGAAAATGTTCTATGTGCAATTGAAAATAATTTATACTCTGTTTTACAGGGGGCGAAATGCTCTAAAAATATCAATGAAATATGTCCAATTTAGTGTGCCATTTAAGGTCAACATTTCTTTGCTGAATTTTTTTTTTGTCTGGAAGATTTAGCATTTGATGTTAAAAGGGTGTTAAAACCCTACTATGACTGTATTTCTGTCAACCTCTCCCATTATTTTTTATCAAGATGTGCTTATGTATTTAGGTACTCCTATGTTTGGAATCTAAATGTTTACAAGGGTTATATACTCTTGTTGGATTGCTCCCTTTATCATGTAGTGTTGTTCTTTGTATGTTACTACATGCTTTGCTTTAATTCCTATTTTATCAGATAAAACTATTTCTACCCCAGCTTTATTTTTATTTCTATTTGTATGCAATAACTATTTGCACTCTTGTACCATTAATCTGTGTGTATCTTTTCATTCTGAGATGGCTCTCTTGAAGAGAGAATGTATATGGGTCTCGATTCTTTACCCATTAAGCAATCCTATGTCATTTGATTGAAGCATTTAAGCTATTTACATTCAAAGTTATTTTTGACAAAAATCAAAGACATTTTTGTATATCTACAACAAAATATCAGAGACAAAAATTAGGAAAAAAAATCTCATTTACTATACCAACAAGAAAAATAAAATACTTGGGAATAAATCTAACCAAAGAAGTAAAAGACCTGTATTCAAAAAATTACACAACACTGAAAAAAGAAACTGAGGAAGATTCAAATAAATGGAAGCACATACCATGTTCATGAATTGGAAGAATTAATGTCATAAAAATGTCCATACAAACCAACACAATTTACAGATTCAATACAATCCTCATTAAAATAGCAATAACATATTTCACAGATATAGAACAAACAATTCAAAAATTTGTATGGAACCAAAAATGACTTCGAATAGCCTAAGCAATTTTGAGAAAGAAGAAAAAAGGAGAGATTACAATATCTTATATCAAACAATATTACAAGGCCGCTGCAATCAAAACAGTCTGGTACTGGTATAAGAACAGACACATAGATCAATGAAACAGAATAGAGAGCCCAGAAATAATTCCATGTCTCTATGGTCAATTAATATTCAACAAAGGGGACAGAAGCATAAAAAAGAGTAAAAATAGCCTCTTCAACAAATACTGTTGGGAGATCTGAACACCTACATGGAAAAAAAAGGAAACTCTACCACCAACTTACACCATGCACAAAAATAAACTCAAGATGGATGAAAGACTTAAGTATAAGTCATGACACCATAAAAGTCCTAGAGGAGAACACAGGCAGGACAATCTCAGATATTTGATGTAGCAATATTTTTACCGATATGTCCCCTAAAGTGAGGGGCATAAAGGAAAGAACAAACAAATGGGACTTCATTAAATTAGAAAGATTCTGCATGGCTAAGGAAAACATTAGCAAAATGAAAAGGGCACCAACCATAAGGGAAAATAGATTTGCCAGTGATACCTCGGAGAAAGGTTTGATCCTCAAATACATATAAAGAACTCACATGACTCCACTCCAGGAAGAGAAGCAACCCAATGAAAAAATGGGCAAAGATCTGAACAGACACCTCTCCAAGGAGGACACACAGGGGACCCATAGACACATGGAAAAAAAAGTTCAACGTCACTGTCCATCAGAGAGATGCAATTTAAAACTACAGTGAGATGCCGCTTTTCACTGGTCAGAATGGCCATCATTAACAAATTAACAAACAATAAGTACTGGTGAAGTTGTGGAGGAAAGGGAGCCTTAGAACACTGTTAGTGGGAATGCAGACTGGTGCAGCCACTGTGGAAAAGAGTATGGAATTTCCTAAAAAAAAATTCTAAAGATAGAACTGTCTTTGATCCAGTGATCCCAATGTGGGATTGTACCCTGAGAATCCTGAAACACCAATACAGAAGAACCTATGCAGTCCAACGTTCATAGCAGCATTAATTACAATAACCAAGTGCTGGAAATAGCCTAAGTGCTCAGCAGTAAATGAGTGGATCAAACAACTGTGGTTCATTTACACAATGTAATACTATGCAGCAGAAAGAAAGAATTCCTACTCTTCACCACAGCTTGGATGGAACTGAATATTGTGCTGAGTGAAATAAGCCAGGTAGTGAAAGACAAATACCATATGATCTCAACTATAAATGGAAATTAATGAACAAAACAAAGAAATGTGCAAAATAGAATCAGAATCATAGAAATGAACTGACTGACCAGAGGAAAGCAGGGAGCTGGATAACGGGAAAGTAGGGGAAGTGTCTAGTCAAGGAACGTGACTAGAGGACTCATGGGCACAGACAATGTGTTGATTACTGACCGTAGGAGTAGAGTTGTACATGGCAGGGGAGAGCAACAGAGAGAAAAGGTGAGACAACTGTATCTGAACAACAATAATAATAAAAATAAATAAATAAAATGCCAGTGCATATTTTACAGTTTTAGAACAAATATTCCAAAATTTTCTATGGAAGCAAATTATGCCCCAAATAGTTTCATCAGTCTTGAGAAATATGAACAAAGTTGGAGGGAATCACAACACCTGATATCAAACTACAATACAGGGCTTATGTAATCAAAATAGCTTGATACTATCATAAGACAAGGCATATAGATCAATGGGACAAAACAGAGAACCAGAAATCAACCCATGTCTTTATGGTCAATTAATATTTGACAAGGGAGGAAAGAACATACAGTGGAGTAAAGAGACTCTTCAATAAATAGTGTTGGGAAGATTGGACAGTGCATGCAAAAAGAAAAAAAAACTAGAACATCAACATAAATGATACACAAAGATAAACCCAGAATGAATAAACAACTTAAATGTAAGTCATAAAACAAAACAAAACAAAAAATCCCAGGAGAAAACATAGACAGTGAAATCTCAGACTTCTCTCATAGCAATATCTTTGCCAATCTGTCTGCTAGTACAAGGGAAATAAAAGAATATGTAAGCAAATGGGACTACATCATACTAAAAAGCTTCTGCACAGTAAACTAAACCATCGGCAAGATGAAAATGAAACCCATTTTAGGAGAACATATGTGTGGATTATAAATCTGATAAGGGATTCATTTCCAAAATATATAAAGAACTTACACAACTCATCACCAGGAAAACAATCCAATTAAAAGTGGGCAAAGGATTTGAATAGGCACTTCTCCAAGGAGGACATACAGATGGCCAATAGATGTATGAAAATTTGGTCAATGTCACTAATCATCAAAGAGATTAAGACCACAAAGAGATATCATTTTACACATGTCAAAATGGCTATCATCAGTAAATGAACAATGTGTTCTGGTAACGATGTGCAGCAAAGGGGACTCTAGTGCACTGTCTGTGGGAATGCAAACTGGTATAGCCACTGTAGAAAAGAGTATGGAGTTTCTTCAAAAAATCAAAAGTAGAACTACCTTTTAACACAGTATGCCACTTCTGGGAATATATACTATGAATACTGAAATGCTGATAAAAAATAAAAAGCACCCCTATGTTCACAGCAGTATTATTTACAAAAACCTATAGTTGCGACTGAGCGGATGGGACTGGTGTGTATTATGCTAAGTGAAATAAGCCAGGCGGTGAAAGACAATATCATATCATCTCACCTATAAGTGGAATGTAATAAAAAAACAAACAAGCAAGCAAAATAGAACCGGAGACATGGAAATAAAGAACAAACTGACAATAATCAGAAGGAAGTGCAGAGAGGGATAATGGGGGAAAGAAGGGAAAGGGTCAAGTCGAGGTACATGTGAAAGGACCGAAGGACAAAGACAATGCAGGGGACAATTGAATGTGGGAGGTGGGGAATGGGTAGGTCAGGGGAGAGTAATGGGAGGAAAATGAGGACAACTGTAATTGAACAACAATTTGAAAAAAATAAACAAACAAACAAAAAACAATTAGCTACAGCTGGAAAGAGCTTAAGTGTCCATCAGTAGATGCGTGGATAATAAAGGTGTAGTGAATTTACGCAGTGGAATTCAATGCACCTGAATATAAGAAGGAACTCTTACCTTATTTGACAGCATGGACGTACCTAGAGTCAGAGAAAGACAAACACCATATGATCTCACTCATATGTGGAACCTAATGAACAAAATAAACTGATTAACAAAATAAAACCAGAGGCATAGGTACATGGAATATATTGACAGCTGTCAGAGGGGAGGGGTTTAGAGGAACTGGAGGAGATTAGCCAAAGAACATGTATACACAGCCCATGGACACAGACAACAGTGTGCTGATGACAGGGGCTGGACAGGGTCTTAGTGGAGGGTTATAAAGTTGGGAGGTTGGGAGATCAAATATAATTGTGTCAACAAGAAAACAGTTAAAAGAAAGAGAATATTCATGGAATATTAATATCTATTATTAGACTCTCTTGCAGTTAAGATACAAAAAGTGAGCATCTAGTTTTTATGACACTACTGTAACCTGGATAAAAATATTAAAAAACTTAGTCATAAATTTATAATAATAGAATACTAACAAATTAAATCCAACAATGGATTTATAAAGGGTAATATTTCATGATCAAGACATGTTCACTTTTAGAAAACCAAGAATGTAATTTACCACATATAAGACAAACATTTGAAACCTTACGCTATGGATAAAACATATTTTGAGATTATTTTAACCAACCCAATCAACTAGGAATAGAAAAAGAACTTCCTTAAACTGATCAATTGTGCCTATTCAAAATCTAAATGGTCATCACACTTAATTTTGTATATATTGAAAACATTCAATTTAAAATTAAAATAATGGAAAAATGTTTTCTGTCACCTTTTTTATTCAAGTTAAAATTGATGCCAGTGCAAAATGCACTCAGTACTTAAAGATGATATGATTGTGTATACATACAGGCTCAATGCAATATACAGAGAAATTATTATAATTTACTAAAATTATAGCATCTTTGTGGCTTATAGAATCAATATACCAGTGCTCATTTTATTTCTTTACACGAACATCAGATAGAACATTGATTTTTAATGTTACCATATACAGAAACAACAAATATCAATATATGTAGTCACTTAAGAACGAATGTAAGACAATTTTGTAGAAAATTATTAACTTAAAAAATTCTAAAATAAATTGTACTTAGATGCCTTGTTCATTAATGGGACGATGATATTTTAAAGATATCAATTCCACTCAAATTGACAAACAGATTTAATTCAATTACAATTAAATTCCAAAGGATATGTTGTAAAAATTGATGATTCTAATGCACATGGAAGTGCAGAGGGATAAAACAACAAAGCTCTTATAAAGAAAACATATAAAGCAAGTGTCTTGACCTACCAATAATCAAAACATTTAAAAACCAAAGTAATTACAATCAAGTGGCATAAGAAAATAAATAAGCTAATGGTTTTCTATCTCTTTTAGACTTTGTAATAAAATTTACTGAAATTTTTATAAAAACAAATATTCAATCAACAGTCACAGAAAAATTAATTACCACTGCTGACCACTCTGATGAATTAACTATTACATAGACACAGCACTTACAATCCTTTCTAATTAATTAAAATTTAATCTCCCAGGCACTAGATCTCTAGGACCTTTGTATTGGCTACATGGCCTACGTAATTGTGACTTACATTTCTTGTTCAAAGACTTTAAAAGAAATGAATGGCTTTGTTAATGCTGAGAATTGCTATACTGGTAACCTCCTCTGAAAAGAAATCTTATGTTTTAACTAGCAGATCTTGAGTAGGGGATAGGACGTCAGCTCAACTCATTGCCACATTGTTTGTGTTTATGATTCATTCAGTTTTTTTTTAGGCTTCCATTTGAGTTTGGTATTAAATAGAACCAGTTGCTTCTTTGATTTTCCTGCAGTGATTATCTCTACTTCAAGAACATGACTAAGGCTGTGACATCTCATTTCAAAGAAGTTACCTAAAAGCCATCTGATAATGAGAACTTTTGGCCTGAACCATAAACAGATCTCGAAATGATTGCAAAGTTAGTAACAACCTCAAGAGCTCTTCATAGTTTACTGGTGTATGAGTCTGTAGAATTAGGTAGAAATGACTTTAGAAATAAAATATATCGAGTTGACCAAAAAGTTCATTTAGTTTTTTCCATAAAATAAAATATATATTTTTCATTTTCACCAATAACTATATTGATTTGGATATTTTGAGTATGTCGGCTATCTCCCGCATGGTCTAACATGATTACTCTCAGTTAATGTTTCAATTTGATCACTGTCAACTTCAGCTGGTCTACCTGGCCACAGAGCATTGTCCACTGAGAAATTTCCAGCACAAAAGCTTGCAAACCACTTTGGACACATTCAGTCGGTCACAGCACCTTCTCCATACATTGCACAAACCTTTTTCTTTTTTTTTTTTTAATTTCGGTTGCACTTTTACCTTTTTTTTTAATTATAAAGTATAATATGCCAAAACTGTTGCATATGTTCTTCCATCATCTATATTAAAATGGCTATACAAAATTCACCTATTTTGATTAGTTTTTTTAATGCACACTTGTGTGACAGCTGTCACAATACAATGTAACAAAAATTGTTTTGAGTGAAGGTAAAGACAACCAAGAACTACTAGGGACATCTTATGGAAAACAACAACAACAACAACAACAATGAACTTTTTGGCAAACACAACATTAATGTTTTATGGAACTGTGAGAAGCGTTTTATGTGAATTAGCACATCTAAAAATGATTGTACAAGCCAACAAGATGGGGTATGTCGTCTATGAGTCATGCATGATATAACATGACTAGTACAATAGAACTGAATTTCTGCATCTCATACTTCACTGTTGCTACAATGGCAGTTCCATTTTTAGTTTTTTAAGAAAATTCCATACTGTTTTCCTCAGTGGCTGCATGAGTCTGCATTCCCACCAACCATGCCCTAGGTTCCTTTTTTATCTGCATCCTCATCAGCACTTGTATTTTGTCATTTATTAATGATGAACGTTCTGACAGGTGTGAGGTGACATTTCATTGTAGTTTTAATTTTCATCCCTCTGATGGCTAATGATGTTGAACATCTTTTCATATTTCTATAGGCCCTCTGTATGTCTTCCTTGGAGAAGTGTCTATTCAGATCCTTTGCCCAGTTTTAAATTGGATTGTTTATGTTCCTGATGTTGAGTCATGAGAGGAATCTAATGAAAAAAGTAAACTAATAAACAAAATAGAACCACAGTCATGGAAACATGGAGCAGACTCAAAATGACCAGAGGGATAGGGGTAGGGGTTGGGGGATAATGGTGGAAAGAAGGTGAAGGGACTGGACAAACAATATGTATGAATGACCCACAGACATGAACAACAGTGAGGGAATTGCCTGTGGGAGTGGGGGTGGGATGGGTGGAAAAGGGAAAAGGGGGAAAAATTGGGAAAACTCTAAGAGAATAACAATAAAATGATTTAATAAAAATCTTAAGTGAATAAAATTAAAAAAAATAATGATACTACATAAAAATCACTACTCTGCTATTCAAAAGTGCTTTGAGTAAAAGTTCTAAAGCGAGTTCCAAATGACCCTGCAGTTCCCATTTCTTTATGTTTTTTAAGTTGTCTAATTCTGAATCATCAGTCTAAAAGTGTGTTTAAACACTGCACGTTACCATTTCTCATAGAAAAAATAGGGATGAAATCAGGTTATGGTGAGGACACCCAGCAGGGCTCTTCTATGTTCTACTGTGTCAATGTAAACTGATTTCTTTAAGAAAAACACTCAGAGAAAAGAGAACAGATTGCAGAAAACGTGTTCTGCATGGAAGAAAGAGCAAAGAGATAGGATAAGGGATAGTTGGTGATAATTATGCATAAAAATAAAAACAGAGAAGAGAATAGCTATAGCATAAAAATATTGCAAGAAGTGAAATTGTACAAATTAGGTTTGCTTGCAGCAGAACAAAATAGATAAAACATGAGTTTTCTGGCCTGCTAACTTTCTTTCATGAAAAATAATTGCTAGCTCATAAGACATATATTATTATTAAACACCGTCAACCCTAAATGCTAGCAACTGCTAATATGGTCTACATTTCTATAATTTTATCATTTCAAGATTGTTATATAAATAAAATTATACAATATTGTATATATTTTAATTAGGTATTTTTTACTTAGCATAATTCTCTAGACACTCATCCAATATGCTATATGTTTTGATAATTCATTCATTGTTATTGTTCACTGCTATTTCATGATATAGATGTACTAATTCAGATATTGAAGGGTATTAGGGTTTTGAGTTATTATTAAAAACCTAGCATCAATACTTCCACAAACATTTTTGTACAAATATAAGTTTTAATTTCTTTCGGTAAAAGAGTACAAATATGAGTCATATGGTAATTTCATATCTCATTTTATGAGAAACTGCCAAACTGTTTTCCAGAGAGGTTGTACCATTTTACATTCCCATCAGCAATGTATGACTCATAATATTTTACTGCATCTTAGCTAGAATTTCATGTTGTCAGTACATTTTTGCTTTAGCCATTTTGGTAGGCCTATGTGATCACTAATTATTTTTTTATTTGCATTTATTTAATGAAGTTGAATATATTTTCACGTGGTTATTTTTCATCTGTATATCTTTGGTGAATAGTCTATTCATAATTTTTGAACAATTCTTACTTGATTGTTTGTGCTTTAGTAATGAATTCTGGGATTTCTTTTCAAAATACTAGTTGGTTTTTCGATATATGGTTTGCAAACACTTGCTCCCATACTGAAGCTTGTCTTTATCTTCTTAATAAAGTCCTATACAGAACAATTTCTAAAATTTTGATGAGGTCTAATATATCAAATTTTTTCTTCTGTGGATCATGATTTTGGTATCAAGTTAGTGATAAATTTCAAGTTAATTGTTTATAAGGTGTAAAGTTCATTTTTTTCTTGTTGTTCAAGTACAGTTGTCTCCATTTTCTAACCAACAGTCTACCCAGGCACACTCACCCCACTCTCCACCCTCAATTCTAACACCTCGTTTTGGTTTTGTCCATGCCTCCTTCATACATATTCCTTAATGACCCTTCCTCTTCTTTCCCCCATAATACATCAACATAATAAAGACCATTTATTAGAAACCTACAGCCGACATCATATTCAAGAGGCAAAAGCTAAAAGCTTTCCCAGTAAGATCAGGAACAAGAGAATGACGTCCCTTTTCACCATTTTTATTCAACATAGTATTGGAAGTTCTAGTCACAGCAATCAGACAATAAAAATAAATAAAAGTCATCCTAACTGGAAAAGAGGAAGTAAAGCTGTCACTATTTGCAGATGACATAATAGAGCACACAGAAGTCCCTACTGACTCCACTAAAAAACTACTCAACCTAATAACTGAATTTGGCAAAACAGTGGGATACAAAGTCAATGTTAAGAAACCAAAGGCACTTTTGTACACCAACAATGAAGTGTCAGAAACATAAATTAGGAAAAATATCCCATTTGCTATACCAAGAGGTAAAATAAAGTACCTAGGAATAAACTTAATGCAGGAGGTAAAAGATCAATACTCAGAAAACTACATACATTGAAGAATGAAATTAAGGAAGATACAAATAAAAGACAGCATACACCATGTTCATGGATTGGAAGAATTAACATCATAAAAATGTCCATACTACCCAAAGTGATTTACAGATTCAAAACAATCACTATTAAAATGCCAATGACATATTTCACAAATATAGAACAAATATTTCAAAAACTTATATGGAATCAAAAAAGACCCCGGATAGCCTCAACAATCTTTAGAAAGAAGAACAGTGTAGGAGGGATCACAATATTTGATATCAAAACATATTAAGGCCACTGTAATCAAACAACCTGGTACTGGCATAAGAACAGCCACATAGACCAGTGGAACAGAATAGAGAGCCCAGAAATAAACCCAAACATCTGTGGTCAATTAATATTTGACAACAGGAGCAAGAGCATAATATGGAGTAAAAATATTCCCTTCAACAAACAGTGTTGGAAGATCTGGACAGCTACATGTGAAAACAAGAAACTTGACCACCAACCTACACCACACACAAAAATAAACTCAAGATGGATAAAAGACTTAAATATAGGTTGCAAAGCATTAGAAGTCCTAGAGGAGAATTTAGGCATGAAAATCTCACATATTCCCAGCAATATTTTTACTGATATGTCCCCTAGAGCAAGGGACATGAAGGGAACAATAAACAAATGGGACTTCATCAAAATAAAAAGCTTCTGCATGGCTCAGGAAAACATCGGCAAAGTGAAAAGGGAACCGACTGTATGGGAGAATATTTTTACCATTGAAACATCGGACAAGGGTTTGATCTCTAAAATATATAAAGGACTCAACACAACTCCACAACAGGAAGACAAACAATCCACTTAAAAAAATGGATAAAGGACCTGAACAGATACTTCTCCAAGGAGGACATACACAGGTTTGAGAGACATAGGAAAGGATGCTCAGTATCACTAGCCATCAGAAAGATGCAAATTAAAGCCATTATGGGATACCACCTCACACCAGTCAGAGTGGCCATCATTAACAAATCAATAAACAGCAAGTGCTGGCAAGGATGTGGAGGAAAGGAAACCCTAGCACACTGTTGGTGGGAATGCAGACTGGAGCAGCCACTGTGGAAAACGGTGTGGAAATTCCTCAAAAAACTAAAAATGGAACTGCCTTATAACCCAGCAATTCCACTGCTGGAATTGTACCCTAAGTATCCTGAAACACCAGTTCATAAGAACCTGTGCACTCCAATGTTCATAGCAGCACAGTTTACAATAGCCAAGTGCTGGAAGCAACCTAAGTGCCCATCAGTAAATGAGTGGATCAAAAACTGTGTTACATTTACACAATGGAATACTACGCAACAGAAAGAAATAAGTAACTCCTACATTTTGTGACAGTATGAATAGAATTGGAGAGTATTATGCTAAGCAAAATAAACCACACAGCAAAATATACCATATGATCTCACCTATAACAGGGACATAATGAACAAGACAAACAACTGAACTGGAACCAGAATCATGAAAAGAAGGAAAAAACTGACAGAGACCAGGTGGGTGGATGGAGGGGGTAATGGTAGAAGGAATGGGAAGGGCCTGTTAAAAAACAAGTATAAATGACCCTTGTATATGGACGACAGTGTGGGGATTTACTTTGAGAGTGTGGATGAGTGGGGCAAGGGAGAACAATGGGGGAGAATTGGGACAACTGTAATAGAACAATAAAAAATACAAAACTACAATAACATAAAAATCAACCATTGTAACAATGTGCACAAACCTTACAACATAATGTTATTCATAAACGAGTATATGTAGCATTATTCTATGTGTATACCATTCAAAGTCAGATAAACAGATCTACCAATATACTGTTAAAAATGGTGTTTGTGCCTAGAAAAGTACTTATGGGACCGTCTGTTTTTTTAAGTGTTTGTCATATGTTTTTCAAGGTTGTAAAAATTCTTTGAGCTCTACAATTATGATATGTGCACTTTTCCTATGTATGTTTATGTTGGTTTTAAACACTGTTCAGTAGTACAAAAAAGCCCCTCCAAGGAAGTTGCACTTAATGTGAGATCAGAAAGATTTTTTAAATTATTTTCAGAAGAAACTAGTGCATAGGAAATGCCACGCATGAATTTCTTAGGTTAAAAAAATTGACGTTTTGGAAAAAGTGAAAGACCACTCTAGCAGAAATGTCAACACTGAGATAGGAAATAACATGGAATTAGCCTGGTATACAGCCCCGAAGACCATGTGAATTACTATAAAATTTATCTAATTAGAAGCCATAGGAGAACATTTATCTGTGACATGGTATATCGGGTTTGTCCAGAAAATATTTAGGCATATAATATGAAAAATAAAGAAATTTACTAAAGAAGGTACAAGAGTAATAGAATAATAATAACATTTTTAAAATACTAAAAAGATACAAGAAATATTGTACATAGGACAATGACTCCTCAGTCCCCTTCAAAGCAGCACCTTGGGACCTCACACAGTTCTCCCAATTGCCATCATTATTTTCTTGAACCCCATCAACTGTCTAAAATCTCTTCCCTTTCAAAGGTGACTTTAGTTTGGGGAAACTCCAGAAGATTTAGGGCTTCAAATCTGGGATTTAGGGGGGCTGAGTCACCTGGGTGATTTGATATTTCACAAAAAATCTCTGCAAAAGATGCAATGCGTGAGCAGGCTCACTGTTGTGATGAAGCTGCCAGTCAACAGTTGCCCATAGCTCCAGCCTTCTGAACCATTGAAATAGTTTCTGTGGAGGAATGTTCAAGTTTAGCACAAAATCTGATGAAGATTTGCTGCTCCACTTGCTCAGTCATTTTGAATGTGATGGACACACAGTACACATGCTAACTCAAGGGTGTCTATTACCCCCACTGACTAGTACACTGAAGTCATCATTGTTCAGACATGCGTATTCCAGTCCACTCTCCTTAGGTATTAGATAGATGTCACACAATCTGTTATCATTATATTAGCAATGGCTAGACATTTTTCAGACAGTCCTCATATTTTAATTTACTGCAATCTTTAAGATATTGATTGTTATGAAAATATTTTGTTAGAGTGTAACAAAACTGAGTTTTATGAAATGGATTTTACATAAGAAATAAAAGAAGCTTGTATCAAGTTTGGGACAGTGAAATTCAAAAATAAGTGGACATAATGAAGAAATATTTTAGAGGTAGAATTGGCAAGAATTGGTGACGTATTAGTTGTGGGAAGTGAAGTTAAGATACTTATCCTTTTACTCAAAAGCATTCGACTATTTTACCTGGATTATGCTGTAGGCATGAAGAAGACTTAAGAAAATGTAGACTGGGGGGAAGAACACAAAATTCATTTAAAATATATTTTATACATGTGAATTTTATGTAACATATAACTATATATTAATTTTAGATACATATTTAATTTTAATTGTGGAAAAACATAAAATACATCATTTTAACCATTTTTAACTGTATAGATCAGCAGTCTTCAATGTATTCACATTTTAGTGCAACAGATTTCCAGAACTCTCACATTACAGAACTGAAACTACATACATTTAACAACTCTTTATCCCCTCTTCTACCTAACTCCTAGTAACCATCATTTCACTTTCTCTTTCTAGGTATTTGATTACTTCAGATATTTTATGTAAGTAGAATAATACAGTATTTGCTTTTGTGTGCCTGGTTCATTTCACCAAACATAATGTCCTCAAGGTTGATACATATTATAGCATCTGACCATATATCTCTCCTTTATAAGCTGAAAATTACTCTATTGTATGCGTATACCACATTTGGTTTATCTATTCATTTTTCAGTGGACATTTGGGCTGCTTAAATTCAGATATCTTAAGGTTGAGAATGTGTTGATGCTTTCGAATAGAAATATCAAGAAGACAACTGTACATTGGCAAGCAAAGTTTCTTTTTTAAAGTATGTTTTATTGATTATGCTATTATAGTTATCCCATTTTTTCTCCCTTTATTACCCTCTGCCCTGCACTGCACCTCCCACCAGCATTCTCCCCACACAGTTCATGTGCACTCCAGTTCCTATAGTAGTCTTAACCCTTCCCTGTCTATTTTGTAGCTACCATTTCTGTTTCTTACTCCCTGTATCTTTCCCCTCCTTCTCCCTCTCTCTGCTGATAACTCTCCATGCAATGTCCATTTATGTGATTCTGTTCCTGTTCTAGTTTTTTGCTTAGTTTGTTTTGTTTTTTAAGGTTCAGTTGTTGATAGTTGTGTTTGCTGTCATTTTACTGTTCATAGTTTTTATCTTCTTTTTCTTAGATAAGTCTCTTTAACTTTTTTTATAATAAGGGCTTGGTGATGATGGACTCTTTGAACTTTACCTTATCTGGGAAGCATTTTACCTGCCTTTCCATTCTAAGAGATAGCTTTTCTGGACAGAGTAATCATGGATGTAGGTACTTGCCTTTCATGACTTTGATAATTCTTTCCAGTCCCTTCTCTTTCTTAAGATCGTATTTATTTATTTTTAGAGAGAGAGGCAAGGAGTAAAAGGGGGAGAGAAACATCAATGCATGGTTGCCTCTTGTGTGCCCCATACTGGGGACCTAGCCCACAACATAAGCATGTGCCCTGACTCGGAATTGAACCAGTGACCCTATGGTTCACAGGTCAGTACTCAATCCACTGAGCCACACCAGCCAGGGCCCTAGCCCCTTTTTCCCTGTAGTGTTTCTTTTGAGAAGTCAGCTGATAGTCTTATGGGAACTCCTTTGTAAGTAACTGTCTTCTTTTCTCTTTCTGCTTTTAAGATTCTCTCATTATCTTTAATCTTGGGTGATGTAATTATGAGGTACCTTGGTCTGTGCTTCCTTGGTTCCAACTTCTTTTGGACTCTCTGAGCTTCCTGGACTTCCTGGAAGTCTATTTCCTTTACTAGATTGGGGAAGTTCCCTATTCTTTTTTCAAATAAGTTTTCAAAAACTTGCTCTTCCTCTTCTGTTTCTGGAACCCCTATGATTTGGATGTTGGAGCATTTAAAGTTGTCCCAGAAGTTCCTAAGCCTCTCCTCATTATTTTGAATTCTTGTTTCTTCATTCTGTTCTGGTTGAATGTCTATTTATGCCTTCTGCTCCAAATCATTGATTTGATTCCCAGTTTCCTTGTCTTTTTTGGTATATTTTATTGAGTATGCTATTACAGTTGTCCTATTCCCCCCCTTAATCCCCTCCACCCTGCACCCCATCCCATCACCCCACACCTCTTAGTCCGTGCCCATGGGCAGCACACACCAGTTATTTAACTTCTTAATTTCCCACACTACTCCAGGCCTACCCCTGTCTACTTGTTTTTGGTCAACATTTTCCCACCACCACTTTCCCCAGCCCCACCCACCCACACTTCCCACCCTCAATCCTTCCCAATTTGGTTTTGTCAATGGGTCCTTTGTGCATGTTCCCTCATGACCTTTGCCCTCCTTTTCCTATTTTTCTTCCCTTCACTGTTGGTTCCCTGTATATTTTTCTTTATTTCACTTTGCATAGCCTTCACTTTTTCCTCTATTTTGTGACCATACTCAACCATTTCTGTGAACATCCTGATTAACAGTGTTTTGAACTCTGCATCTGATAGGTTGGCTATCTCTTCATCTCTTAGTTGTATTTTTTCTTGAGTGTTGCTCTTTTCTTTCATTATAGCCATATTTCTTCATCTTGGTGCTCCTGTTACATTGTAAGGGGTGGAATCTTAGGTATTCACCAGGGCAGGTAAATCCACATTGCTGCATTTTGGTGCTGTATGTGGTGGAGCAATCAGAGAGGGAACTATACCCCTTGCTCAGCTCTAAGTCCACTTTCAGTCACTTCCCCTGCTACCACAAGCAAATTGGACACTTCTAGTGTTGATATCCAGATGTGGGGGTTTGTTTACCTTCTGGGACCCTGTGGGTTTCCCCAACTGACTGTCCCGTGAGGCTGGGAATTTCTCCTGACGCTGCAATCCACACAGGTTTTTACAGCCAGAGGTTTTGAGGTTTTCTTTCCCATCGCTGGAAACCTGGGTTATGTAGTTTGTCTTTCCCCCTAGTTGTTCTTCCCAGTTTATCCACATGCAAATGTGGGACGACCCGATCCACCAGCCACTGCCTCGCCCACCAAGTTCTCCAGACATGACAGTCAAAGCTTCTATTCAAATTTTAAAATAAATGACAAAGATTAGGGTAAATCCAAAGATTAGCTGTTAAATCCATGAACAGGTTATATGTTTCTATTTACCTGTATCTTCTTTAATTTCTTTCTTTAGTGTTCTATAGTTTTCTGACAAAGGTATTTACTTCCTTGGTTAAATTTATTCCCAGGTACATTATTTTTCTTCTTTCTATAGTAAATTGGATTTTTCCTAGTTTCTCTTTTTGATACTTCATTGTTCGTATACAAAAATGGCATCATTTTCTGAATATTGACTTCGTATCTTGCTATTTTGCCAAATTGACTTATTAGGTAGAGTAGATTTTTGATGGAGACTATATAGTTTTTCCTATACACTCTCATGTCATCTGCAAATAATGATAGTTTTACTTCCTCTTTTCCAATTTGGGTGCCTTATTTCTTTTTCTTGTCTGATTGCTGTGGCTAGAACTGGCAGTACTATATTGAATAAGAGTGGTGAGAGGAGACATGCTTGTCTTGTTCCTGATCTTAATGGAAAGCATGGGTTGGAAGAATTAACATCATGAAAATATCCATGCTACCCAAAACGATCTATAGATTCAATGCAATTCCTATTGAAATATCAATGGCACACAGGCTGGTGTGGCACAGTGGATTGAGTGCCAGCCTGTGAACCCAAGGGTCTCCAGTTCGATTCCCAGTTAGGGCACATGCTTGGGTTGCAGGCCAGGTCCCCGTTAGAGAGCACATGAGTGAAAACCACACTTTAATGTTTCTCTCACCCTTTCTCCTTCCCTTCCCCACTGTCTAATATAAATAAGTTAAATCTTTTAAAGCTACCAATGGCATATTTCATGAATTTAGAACAAACATTTCAAAAATTTATATGGAACGAAAAATCGACACAAAAAAGGTTGGCAGTCTTAGAAAAGAAGGACAAAGTAGGGGGGATCACAATACCCAATATCAAACTATACTTGAAGGCCATTGCAACCAAAACAATCTGATACTGGCATAACAACAGACACGTAGATCAATGGAACAGAATAAAGAACCCAGAAATGAACCCAAGTCTCAAAAGTCAATTAATATTTGACAAAGGTAGCATGACTATTAAATGGAGTAAAGATAGCCCCTTCAATAAATGGTGTTGGGAGAACTGGACTGGTGCATGCAAAAAAATGAAATTAAACCATCAAATTACACAATACACCAGAATAAACTCAAAATGGATAAAATAATTAAATATAATCTATGACACCATAAAAGTCCTAAAGGAAAACATGGATGAAAATTTCAGATATGTCATTTAGCGATGTTTTGTTGGTTTTTTTTTTTTTTTTTTTTGCCAATATATTTCCTAGGACAAGGGAAATAAAGGAAAATAAATAAATAAATGGGATGACATCAAACTAAAAAGCTTCTGCACAGCTAAAGAAAATGTCAGCAAAATGAAAAGGGAAAAGATTACATGGGAAAACAAATTTTTCCATTATACATGGGACAGGGGTTTTATCTCCAAAATGTATAAAGAACTCATATGAATTAACATCAGGAAGATAGAAAATAGACACTTCTCCAAAGAGGACTTACAGAGGGCCCAGAGATGTGAAAAGTTGCTCAAAATCACTAGTCATCAGAGAGATGAAAATTAACACGACATTGAGATATCAACTCACACCAGTCAGAATGGCTCATTAATAAATCAACAAACGACAAGTGCTGACTAAGTAGTACACCGCTGGTGGGAATGCAAACTGGTACTGCCACTGTGGAAAACAGTGTAGAAATTCCTTTAAAAAATTAAAATGTAACTGCCTTTTGACCCAGCAATTCTGCTGCTGGAAACATATCCTGAGAACCCTGAGTCAGCAATTCAAAAGGCCTTATGCAGTCCTATGTTCATATAGTCACTATTTACAATAACCAAGTGCTTGAAACAGCCTAAGTTCACATCTGTAAATGAGTGGATCCAAAAGTTGTGGTGTATTTACACAATGGAATACTACGTACCTTTTACAGCAGCATGGATGGAACTGGAGAGTACTGTGCTAAGAGAAATAAGCCAGGCAGTGAAAGACAAATACCATATGATCTCACCTATAAGAGGAATATAATGAAGAAAATGAACTAGTGAACAAAATATAACCACAGGCATGGAACATGGAACAGACTAAATGTGACTAGAGGGTAGAGAGAGGAGGAAGGGACTGGACAAAGAAAATGTGTAAATTACCCATGGACATGGACAACGATGTGGGAATTGATTGCGGTGGGGATGGTCTGGGTGAAGGAGGGCAAAGGGGAAAAAATTAGGACAAGCATATTAGAATAACAATAAAAAATGATGAAAAACCACAAAGATTAGCAGTTCAGACTCTATTTGACATTGACTTTCTTGTCATTAGATATCTTCAGACAAATTTACTTCTTCCAAGGTAATCATATAGGTGAAATTGGCATGCATAGTAGATCTGTATAGACATAAATCTTGCTAAAGCAACATTCTATGGCAGTTAGAAATTTCCTGGCTCTGATTCACTGGTTATCTGCATCTTGACAACAATTGTCATATAGGCTTTAAATATTTAGAAAAGTTCTTAAACTTGAGATTTCATGAATGGTTCAAAGATATTAATTAAGAATGAATTATCCTACAAAATAATATAGGGTAATGATAGAAATGCTCTAAATGGTATACAATAATTAACACACATCTTGTATGCAACCATTGTGTCTACATGTATAAAATCATTAGTTATCATATATATTTTACTATTAAGTATTGTATATATGCATGTTATTTTATTTTTTACCATTATTTTTTCTTTTTTTATTCTTGTTCAAGTACAGTTGTCTCCATTTTCCGCCCACCACTCTCCCCTGCCCCAACATCCCCCACCTCCCACCCTGGATTCTTCCCCCCTTTTGTTTGTCCATGGGTCCTTTATACATGTTCCTTGATGAGCCTTCCCCTTCTTTCCCCTGTTATATTCCTCAGCTCACCCCTCTGGTTACTGTCAGTTTGTCCTTTATTTCAGTGTTTCTGGTTATATTTTGCTTTCTTTCTTTCTTTTTTTTTTTTTTTGATTAGGTTCACTTATAGGTAAGATCAGATGATATACATCAGTAAATGAGTGGATCAAAAAGCTATACATTTACATAATGGAATACTATACAGCAGAAGGAAAGAAGGAGCTCTTGCCCTTCAAGACAGCATGGATGACACTAGAAAGCATTATGCTAAATGAAATAAGCTAGGCAGTGAAATACAAATGCATATTATTTTTATTTTAAAAAGAATGAGAAACCTATTTTAAGTGTACAGAAAAATGTGACAGATGTTACAAAGAAAGTCTTCACAATAAAGTGGGTGAAAATGTTACAAAAAAGAATTTAAGGCATAAAGACAAAAAAAAACCTAGAAAAAGAACCACCACAACAAGAAGTTTGAAAAGAAGAGAAAATGATAAAACAGTAATAGAAGAAGGCAATCAGGGGTGAAGGAAAGCATTTTTCTGTATCAGGAATATTGGAAAATGTTTAAAAATGAAATAAACTACCAAGAATTCTTTGATTGCTAGCAGAATAACTCATTAGTCAACTTTTGTATAAGTACATGGAACAAGGTGTGTTTGATTCTGTAATTGATTTTTTGTAATTCTATATCAATTCATGGCCATCAAGACAAATGTGCTCTGAACTGAAAGTCCAAACTGGGTGAAATCTGAGGTCCAGCGGTTTCTCTAGAAAACCAAGTTCCTTAATAGATTCAACAGAATTTTCAAAAAACATTTTTTTTTGGCACATGTGGGCTAAGAAATCAAAAGAAGTATTTTTTGTTGATATAGTTGTTTTTTGTTTTTGTTTTATTTTACCTGTGTCTGGAGGATAGTGTATCTAAAATCCTAAAATTTTATTAAAGACTGGGAGATAAAATTGAAAGTAGATTTTCGGAGGTTATTCTAAAGTTAAAAAAACTTAAGTCTTAAAAAGAACTTAAGTCTTTTTAATCAAATTTCTTAAAAGTCACTTCACATATTTGCTATCAGATTCATTCATAAAATTGCAATCTAACGTTGCATTGGGATGGGGTGATGATAAAATACTACTACTGAGGGCGAAAATCTGAGGCAACTATTTTACAATTTTGTAGTAGTTTTGTATTTGCACTAATTTACACAGATGGCATTAATTTTCCAAATAGTAAGTCAACATTTCTCAACATGTAATTTTTGTTGACGAGATTATTTTCCGTGATGTTCTTCTTATTAATTCACATTACATATATGGAGTGTTTTTTTGCAGCATAATATTTATTATTTATTATTTCTATTAATAATCCTCAAGAAAAAAATGATGGAAAGATCCACTTTTTAAGAAAGGAAATTGTGTAATTTCCAAAATAGTTATTTCTGCTGCATCTGAACTAAATTGAAAATAGATGCAATTGCACTTTACATAGATTGTTTTAGTATGCATTCTTCCATGTTATGTGATTTTAAAATAGAAATATAACAGTAATTTTGTTGTAAGAAATTATGAGTGACCCGACATGTTGCAAAACATCTGGATAAAATGGCACAATTTCATCAATTGGTTACATTGCAATATCCTTATATTGGTTGCTGGATAGATAAAGCATTAACGTAACAATAGATAATTGAGTAAAAGAGGTATATTTTCTTAATTAAAAAGTTATTTCTACAACATAGAGATGATGCATTTTAGAATCATACATTTGAAACATATATAACTTTATTAACCAATGCCACCCCAATAAATTAATGAGTTTAATTACCTCTGAAGAAATATAATGTTGTTAATAATTCAGTTCTAATAATAATTCAATTCAAAAGGGTTTTATAAAGCC
>PVJD01015765.1:0-23673 GCA_004026545.1 Mormoops blainvillei
TTAACTTTCTAAAGTGAAAAATGCACATACTCAGATTTTGGAGACCTCTTTTATTGTGTTTTTTAAAGGTTTTATGTATTTATTTATTTTTTAAAGAGGGTAAGGGAGAGAGAAAGAGAGGGAGAGAAACATCAATCTGTGGTTGTCTCTCACAAACCCCCCACTAGGGACCTGGCCCACAACCCAGGCACGTGCCCTGACTGGGAATCGAACTGGCGGCCCTTTGGTCCGCAGGCCGGCACTCAGCCCACTGAGCCACACCAGCGAGTGTGTGGAGGTCTCTTATGAAAATGCATTATGTAAGTTTCCACACTAGTAGTTTGTGAACCTTCCATGGTCTAGGAGAGTTTGAAAATCTAGAGATTTCACCATTTACTAGATGCTCATTGCATCTCATGATACATCATTTCAGAGGGAACAAGAGGCAAGTGCTGCATTACTATGTGAGGAACTTAAAAAAATATTCTATCCTAATGAAGACTGAAAATAAGTAAGCTTTGGAAAATTTTTATAAGTTATGATATTTCTGAGTTCCAATAAGTTATTAGCAAAAAACATAGTTTAAATTGTGGTGTTTTTTAAAATTGATCTTGAGAGAAAGACAGAGAAACATCAATCTGTTGTTCCACTTATTCATTCATTCGTTGGTTGATTCTTGTAAGTACCCTGACTGGGGATTGAACCAGCAACCTCGGTGTATGGGGATGACACTCCAACTGACTGACCTACCCGACCAGGGCTAAAAAGATAATTTTTCTCATTTACTCAATCTAAACATTACTTTGGACTTCTTTGCCTTTCTAGGTGTTCATATGTTGTCATATGTCTGGCAGTTTTCTACCATTCATGAGTTAAACATTTCCTAAAATTTTCTTTTCAACATAATAGAGGTTTTTTACTCAACATAGCTCCTTGTGTTAACTTTTTATAATCAACAGCAGCTTATTTCAATCGAACATAAATCCCATATTTTAATTCATCTTGATATCTCTGTGTACTCAGCCCACCTCTTATTATTTAATTGATAAGCACAGTGGCAGCTGGCCCTTCACTGGGTACAAAGCAAAGCAGGGTTTAAAAGAACATTGGCACACAAAATCCCAAACAAATTATTTGTAAATCAAATCTAGCAATGTATGAAAGAAATCGTACACCATGACCCAATAAGTGTCACTTATTCCAGGTATGAAGCTGACTCAGCAATTGAAAATCAATTGATATGTACCATATCCATAGACTAAAGAAGAACAAAGTCATCTGCTATATTAATAGACATAGAAAAGACACTTGAAAAACACAAAACTTGCCCCAGCTGGTGTAGCTCATTGGATTGAGCATGAGCCTGCGAACCAAAGGGTTGCGGGCTCCATTCCCCAGTCAGAGCACATGCCTGGGTTGTGGGACCGCTCCCCAGTAGGAGGCGCGCGAGAGGCAATCACACATCGATGTTTCTCTCCCTCTCTTTCTCCCTCCCTTCCCCTCTCTCTAAAAATAAATAAAATCTTTAAAAATTTTTAAAAAGGAAAGAATCGAGGAAACAGTCTATATGCCATGTTGATGCTTGTTATACAACTAAGGATCTCAAGTCAAGGGGGTGTTGGTAGGGGAATGGACAGATCAGTGGAATAAAATACGGGAGATAGACGCACACAAAGGTGCCCAACTGATTTTCAGCAAAGGTTCAAAAAGAACTCAATGGAGGAAAGACGGCTTTTATGGCAATGGTGTCGGAGCAAAGGAACTTTCACCTAAACCTCAGACCTATTACACAAAAGCTTAACATATATCTATAACAAAATGTAAGACTTCAGAAGACAACATAAGAGAACACCCTCGGGTTCTGGAGTTAGGGGAAGAGCTCTTAAACATGACAGCAATAGCCTGATTCATAAAAAGAAAAATGACTAAATTGGACCTCACCCAGATTAAAATATTGGGTACAAAGCCAATATTTTGTATGACCCTCTGTGAATGACCCTGTGAAGAAGATAGAACCACGAGCTGTACACTCAGAGAAGACATCGCAAACCATGTATTTGACGAAGGACTTGCATGGAGAGTACATGGACTTCTCAAACTCCAGCGGTGACAAAGTGAACTGTCCCATTAGAAAATGGGCAGAAGGTATGAGCCCACCTTTCACTGATGGCAAATCACTGGAAGAGATATTCAATGTCTACACACCCAGGGAATGGCTGTGATAAAAAAAAAATACATAGTGACAACATTTAATGCTGGCTAGAACGCGTGGGGGAACTGGATCACCAGGTATCGCTTGCGGGATGAAAAATGGCGCAGCCACTCTGGAAAATAGGTTGGCAGTTTATCATAAAATTAAAAAAGCAAACCCAGGCTGGATAGCTCAGTTGGTTAGAGCATCGTCTCAATGCACCCAAGAAGCGACCAATGAATGCATCAGTAAGTGGAACACCAAGTCACTGTCTCTCTCTCTCTCTCTCTCAATCTCTGTCTCTCTGTGTGTCTCTCTCTCAACTCAATACATAAAACTTTTTAAAAATGAAATGAAATGGAATATGCAGTTACTGCGCAACCCAGAAACTGCATTCTTTGGCATTTATCCTAGAGGAATGAAAAGCTACCGTCACAGACGAATCTGTAAGTGAATATTTACAGCGGCTTTATTTGGATTAGCCCCCAAACTGTAAACATACTAAACGCCCTGCAGTGGGTGAATAGTTAAACCAACTGTGGTCCCTTATACCATCTACTGCTGTTCAGCCCTAAAGAGGACCGGGCTATCGATACACGCAGCTACTTGGGTGGATCTTAAGCAATTTGGCTTTTGAAAAAGCCAACTCTCAAAGGTTGCACACTGTATGATTTCATTTACGTAAAAGCTTTGAAGCGGAGACGTTGTAGAGAAAGGATTCGAGGTGGGAGAAGGGTTGGGGGACAGGTTCTAAAGAGAGAGAGAGCAGAGGGAGACTTGCGGTGAGACCCATCTGTACCCTGACGTGAGTCTGTCCATGTGATAAAATGCCACAGAACCATAACAACCAGATGCCTCCACTGACCCATCCAACACACGCACAGATGTGTCCGGGACCCTGGGGACATCTGAGTGGGGTGCGACTGTGCATTGTGCCAATGTCAGTTTCCTGGTTGGCACTACCGTTTTATTGAATGTCGCCATCAGGGGAAGCTGAGTGAAGGGCAGGTGCACGGGCAATCCCTGTACATTTTTGAAAACCATTTCCTGGAACTCTACAATTATTTCAAAATAAAAAGGGAAGAATTCTGAAGATCTTTGCAACCGCATATAAATACATGTGTAAATACATGGCGAAGCAAACTTAGGTTTTACAGTTGTGAGTATGAGAAACAGTTTATTCTTGTATTAATATTTATTAATTATTGTATTATCTTCCACACAAATAACTGTAAACTTACATTTGCCCCACCCTGTATATGTAATAAATGAAATTGTTAATTATCTTTTTCTTTATTTTTATTGTTGACACTATTGCAATGACCCCATTTTCCCAGCCTTTGCCCACCTCCACTCCACCCCCATCCCCCCTCCCCTCTGGCCACCCCCACACTGTTGCTTGTGTCCATGGGTCATGCAGAGAAGTTCTTTGGCTAATTGTTCACCTTCTTCCAACCAGTCCCACCACGTCGACACCTGCCAGTCTGTTCCGTACATCCACGCCTCTGTTTCTATTTTGCCAGTGTATTTTGTTCATCAGATTCCACCGGGAGACCCTATGGTATTTGTCTTTCTCTATGAAGGCAATCTCTTCAATAAATAGTATTGGGGAAATTGACCAGATACATGCCAAAAAAAAAAAAAAAAAGGAAGGAAGAAACTAGACCACCAACTTACACTGTACTCATTTTTTGATCATGTAACTGGGGATTTGAAAATATGCGTTTCATAGCCATGAGCCCGATTTAGTTATTCAAATTTAACAAACATTCTTGTTCTTGTTGAGTAATGTTGAAAATAATTTCTGGTGCAGCCGATGACCGTATTTATTTCAACACAGAAGCGTGGTTTGGATTTTCAAAACATTATAAACGAAAAGAAATGAGTGTTGCAAAAGTAGTTAAACGTCCGTGCTGCCTATCTAATCTCCTTAGTGAAATATCTGAGAATTTTCATGCTTGATCTCAGTATTAAATGCAATTACTCAGTGGTGGGGCCCTGATCTGTGTAACTTGCACAGAGAAGCGTCCCTGGATTGTGCTGTCTTTACTGCCTCATTCAGAAAACCTCACCCTATGTAGGACTCCTTCCCTTCAGTTGTGTCGAACTTTTCTGGTTGTTTGCAGTGGAGACCCCATCGCAAGCACACCGGGAGGGAATTAAGCGCACAGAACATTATTTTCGGTGACTGGCAATATTCCTTTTGTCCAGTTTACGAGCCAGTAAAGATAACCTTCCTACGTAGAGGGAAAGGCTGAGAAAGAAATTTGCTTCAATGGAGCCTGAAATGCACTTCTAACGCATGCCAATAGCTATAGATAAGTGTATTCGTGGTCATTTACCATGGTTGGCCCATCCAATCACAATGCTGAGTTGATCACTTGCAGAAATGGTCCAAATGGAGTCTGTACAAGGGGATCAGGGAGAAAACGAGCAGAGAATCACTGCGATGCTAGAGAACGACCTTGTCCTATTAAGACTGTCATGTTGCATTTTGCTTAGTAAGGAAACAGACAAGAACCACTGTGATGTTCGGTTTCCCTACAGTCTCAGATCTCCTTTCTTTGCTTTGCCATAAACTCTCCCCCGAGCCTAGTTACACGCTGGCGTCATCCTGAATTCGAAAATATTTATCGCAACATGGAACCACCATCTAACCCTACAATCTTAAAAGACAACACAGTGAAACGCGCGCAGCTGACTGCCAAGGAAGGAAACCAAAAGGGGTTAATTTCTCTGCACCGGGTAGTTGGTACGGAACCAGGTCCAGCCACAAGCTGAAGTCTTTCCGCTATAGACCTGAACGCCTCTCGGGGTGTGGAGCCTTGGGCTGGGGGACTGAGGGAGGGGTGGCAGGCAAGGGGACTCAAAAGGAAGAATGTCACCCATCCCACGTGTACCAACTCCACGAAGAAAATGAAGCCCAATGCCCGTGTAACGAGGACGTGGAGACATGGAAAATTGAATACTGTGTACATATTAATCATTCCCCAATGAAGATGTAATTAAGATAAAATCCCAGCCGGAGTCCAAGTTTTGGGCAAAACCTTAAGAAACTGATGGGGTTCCCATGGCAAAATACATGAGTAAGGCCACCGATAGGAGCCTTGATGGGAGCTTTTCTGATCAGGAATTTAAAAAGCAGTAAGAAACGAGAGCAGGTCAACCACAGCGCGGATGTCGGGGCAATGGTGGATGTGAAAGTCAAGGCCAGTAGCAGAGACGTTCATCGACGGCAGCGATTTTCAGCCCGTGCGCCGCAAGGAAAACATGACCTACCTGGCTATTTAGTCAGGGACACTGACCTCTTTTCCCTTAAACCGCCAAATAAAAATGATGACAACAGCCAACACGACAATAGTGATCCGGTGTGAACGAATCAACATTATACTTATGTTTTGGTCAGGTCAGCAAAAATCATAACATATATTTTGGTGTACCGCAGACGTTTAGTAATTAGTTTCTGTGTGCCATGAGATGAACAAGGTGGGAAATTGCTGATCTATGGGATTCACACAGTTTGCAAAAAATTGTTTTTCAAACCAGGGGCAAAGGGATCATCTAGTTCAGGTTTGGGGTGAAAATGCTAGGTACTCAAAACTCTCAAAATTTGCTCCCCCAGGCCACATATAAAATATTTAGTTTTACTTTCCATTACAGTTGGCATTCAACATTATTTTGCATGAGTTTCAGGTGGTTAGGCAATCGTATGCTTTACAAAGTGGCCCCCGATATTTCTGGTACCTACCAGGCACCGCTTATAAAATATCTTCCTGAAGGAGAAAAGGCTTCCAGATTTCAAAAAGAGCTCTGGAGAAAATACAGGAGGATATTCAGAGAGCATCTTAAATGCAACTTACAATCCTAAAGCGGAAAAGATTTCTTGTTGTTTTTGTTTGTTTGTTTTTGCTTGTAATACACCAAGGCCAGATACTATAAAGAAAACAGAGCTGCAGCAAAAAATTGGGTGAAGTAGGGCCTCGGCCAGGTGGCTTGGTTGGTTGGAGCATCATCCCATCACCAAAAGGTTGCAGGTTCGAACCCTGGTCAGGGCACGTGCCTGGGTTGTGGCTTTGGTCCCTAGTCGGGCGCATACAGGAAGCCACCAATCTACATTTCTTCCTCTCTCCCTCCCTGCCTCCCTTTGTCTCCAAAGTCAACAAATATAGCCTCAGGCAAGGATTTAAAAAATTGAGTCAAGGAGGGATGAGACCCATGGCGAACAGTGAATGGCCACTGTAGTCAAATTCCAAATCTAGGAGCTCAGAGAGCTGGGACCCAGCAGACCAGCTATAGGAGAAGCATGAATGGCAGTGGGATGATGGAGAGGCAGGCGATATAGACAGAACCCACAGAGGAGACAAAGAGGAGAAACCATTCTTCAGCCAGCACCTGATAAAACCGCGGGGCAGTGCACTTCCGAGGCACGACTTGCAGGAATGCCTGCGGGTGCGATAGATAAGGGCCAATTTGGCACAATGCGGTGCATTTTTAAAAATTGCCTACTTTTAACCCAGAAATTGCATCCTGAGAATTTTCCTCTGGAAACATTTGCATAATTGTTACAAAGATAATTGCATCCTTTTTTTTTTTTTTTTTTTTTTTTAAGGAGAGGGAGAAACTGGTAAGTTCCTACAGGCCCCACAGTAAGAACAGCTGGTTAAATAAATGTGGGTCCTTTCAGGCAACTGGAAGCTCTGATAGCCCTCAAAGAATGAGACGTGTATATCTGCGTGATGTGACCCATAAATATTAGCACAACAGGGTGCTTGGGATAAACATGAACTTGAGAAACATGCATGTACATTGGACATAGCTGGGAACGGTATTCGCCAATCTATGCCTTGCGTTTTACTGAGCACTTTTGGACGCCGCCTGGGAATTGGGATGATAACGTAGTTTTATTTTATATACCTTTTTGGTTTTATGGCTAAGATGAATTATTTTTCCTAAGTGGCAATTAGGCGAACCGGATTCCAGACCATGCTGGACCTCTGTGTCTCATTATGTGATAATAGCATTTGTGCCCCCGTGGACTGGATATATTTATTCTCCTCTTTTTCTGTTAAGAATACGTGGAAATCACTGAAAACAAGCATTCACATCGTGTTCCAGGGAATTCAGTCCATGTCACCCAAGGCTCGTGTATTTGCCGTGTTGACCTTAACCTTGGGACTTCGAAGAAAAATGTAAATAAGAGAGTAGCCAAAAATGAAGATCAGGTAGTACTTGCTGTGTGCCAGGTACACGGACACCGCACCCTCAGCCCTGTGAGGCAAGGACCGTTGCCATCAGTCCCCCTTACAGGAGAAACTGAGGTCCTCCATAGGTTTGATATTGGCTCTTTGTCTCTCCCACAATCCCTAGCTCTAGGCCCCTCCCAGAACGCACATGTGTGTGTTGGGGAACTGGGAAGATACTTTATAGTTTATCATCCAACCTGGGGACTTTGAGAGTGAAATCGGGCTTTGTGGAAAAGGTGGACTATGATGTAGCAGTAAAAATTACTGTTTTCAGCCCTGGCCGGGTGGCTCAGTTGATTGGAGTGATGTTCCATGCACCAAAGGGTTGCGGGTTCGATCCCCAGTCAGGGCACATGCCTAGGCTGTGGGTTTGATCCCTGGTTGGGGCGCATACAGGAGGCAACCAGTGGATGTTTCTCCCTCATATCTCTCTCTCTCTCTCCAATCAGTAAACATTTCCTCCGGTGAGGATTAAAAAAAATTAGACATGATGTTGGCTTGCGGACCCTTGCACACAGCATGGGTTTGTGTTCCCACTGCGTCCCATGTGTGTTCCATAAGGAATCAGTGCGGTTGAAAGGCCCTGTGTAAACTCCAAAGCGGAGTCCAGGAGCCAGCACAGCCTCAAAAGGCTTTTATTCAGCTCGAGAACTCAACTGGGATATTTTCTGGCAAGAGTGTGTGTACAATGAAAAACCATTCTCTCGCTGGTGGGAAGAAGCCTTTTGAAACCGGGAGTTGAAATGAAAGGCTCGCTGTAGTAAGCAGTGCTCGTTGGTACGCGCCTGGATTTCTTTTTTTTCTTCTTTTTGCTGTTTATTTTAACTTCGTTGTTTGGTGATTTCCTTCATTATTTGATTTATAGGTCACATACCTCCTGCACAGAATTGTATTTCTCAAACAAGTAGAGCCGTGAAATCTGTGCTGATTGCGAATGTAACTTTTGGGTGAAAAGAGATTCATTGATTTGGTAAAAAAAGATTCAAAAGAGGAAGATTGCTGCGTTCATGTTAATGTTGCTGAAAATACATGGGACTTTGCAGTAATTGCTAAAAGGCTTGTAGCAATTGGGCCACACGTTGAACCCAAATTTTATCCACGATTGCTTGATAAGGTGTTGGCCAGCTTCTTCCATGAGGGCTGTGAATGTATGAATTCACTAGTTATTGAAAACGATCCTTTGAGGACAGCTTTATTTTATTACCAATGCTTTTTTATTTTTATTTTTTAAGATTTTATTTATTTTTAGAGAGAGGGAAAGGGAGAAAGAGAGGAAGAGAAACATCAATGTGTGATTGCCTCTCGCGCGCCCCCTGACTGGGAATCGAACCAGCGACCCTTTGGTTCACAGGCTGACGTTCAATCCACTGAACCCCACGAGCCAGAGCTATTACCAATGCTTTTTTTTTTAATCAGTGAGGAGACTGAGGTGCAGTTGGGTGGAACAACCTGTGCTGTATCAGTAGACCAGCACAAAGTAAATGCAGGATGTGCGCGTACACATTCTCAGCTCTGAGTTCTTGTTCTTCCTTTCTGTACCATACTGCGCCTTAAGTCACTCATTCGCACATGTGCAAACCCAGGAACATTTTCAAAACAATAAAATGGCCTGACAATGCAAAGATGGAGCAGTAGTTCAGCGTCCCGTTGACTGCAATGTGATCAGGTGGGTCTCAGTCCCAGCCTCCCCTGCGCCCTCTGGTGGCTTGGTTCCAGGTGCTCCAAGTTCCCAGCTCGGGGCCCTTCTGCCAACGCTGGACGGGGCTCTGTGACACTGAGCTGCGGTGCGCTGTGTCTGTGAACCGCGCAACTGTAGTTTTAGTGGGGTTTTTTTTTAAAGGTTTTTATTTATGTACTTTTAGAGAGAGGGGAAGGGAGGGGTAAGGGGAGAGAGAAAGATACCGTTGCGTGAGAGAAACGCCACGATCGGGGAGGCCGGCGGACATGCTGCAAAGTATGGTACCTGTTCTCCTTCGAAGCACCCAGATCAGGAAAGACAAAGGAGAGACTAAGAGACGATCCAAGATGCAAGAGGCTAAGGAACCATGGCAACCGAACACGACGTGCGGTCCTGCTGTGGGTCCTGGTCCAAAAGGGGGCATGGCTGGAACCGCAGAGGGAATTTGAATAAGACCTGTAAATGAGTTAATAATATACCACCACCGTGGGCTTCCTGGTTGCGATCAAGTTACTGTGGTCTGGTTGGATGTTAACGTTGGGGGAAGCTGGGCCCCGTGGTGTATGGTAAATTCCTGTGCCAGCTTGGCAGTGGTTTTTGGAAGCCTAAGATTATTTCAAAATGAAGAGTTAAAAAGTGAATACATTTGAAACAATTCGCAAGGAAGCGCCCTTCCTTACCGGTTGCTGGCTTGAAAGCTGAGCTCGGGTTCGCTCTGGAGGCGCGAACAGACCCGGGCGCCTCGTACAGCGCTGACGTCAGAAGCGCTCACCACGTTCGCGGGAAAGTACAGGGTCAGGTGCAACTGCGCACAAGCCGGGAGAATGCCGACTTGTCTGTGTGTGCTCCAGGAAGTTGGCCCCCTGTTCCCGAGAACCAGCTCATTCCACAGGTATCTGCTGAATGTCTGCACCAGGCACAGAGCAAGGGACAGGGGCGAAGAAGGATGGGTGTCAGCCTGGAAAGGGGTTACCCTCCACCACGCGCTTTTTGGTAGGTCACAGCAAATCTCAGTGCAGTGTGATCTGTGGCCCATCCGCGGGGTCACCCGGTGGTGAGAAGCCCCTGAAACTACTAGATGCACATCGCTTGGGTGGGGGTGTGGAGAAGAGAAGGAGCTGCAGAACCAGCACATTTCAGGAAGACGGCAGAAGGTCACCCGGAGTGGGATGTTCTCAGCTGACTTCTACCTAAGTCGAGGAAACCCCGTGTGAAGGACCAGGCCTGTGGGAGGGTCGTCAGAAGGCGTGGGACGGTGCCGCGGGTGAAATGTGAGAAAAAGAGAAAAGCACATTGGGTGTTTGCAGGTCGGAGGCGCCCCGCTGAGGAACTGGCTCAGTCATGGCGGCTAAACAAGTTTGGTGCTGATGTGCTTACTGAAAGGAAATTTGGGGAGCTCAGGGGCTCGATATCAGCTGTTTGATTAGCTTCTTTTCTCTTTAGAAATAAGCAGCGGAACCTTAGGCGTCGTGGGCGCTGGGTTGCCCTAATGGGTGCACAGAGGGAGAGACTGTAGGCAGTGACAATATTGTTTCCAAGGCCCATGGGCACAGCGACAATGGCTGGCCAGACCTGTGCCCACACCTGCCCACCTGCATGACCCACCCACACGCGTTCAGCATGTGCACAGGCGAGCCTATCTCCACATGTGTGGAGATAATTATTTGCTTAAATTAAACTTGAACAGCTCACCCTTTGCAATATTATAGCTGATCAAATGCCAAAATGTGGGATTTCTTAGCGTGAGAACAGCTACCCTCTTTGGGGTCTCTAGGCTATGGCAGTCCATACATATCAGGACGTAGGATTAGACAGAACGCAGGATTAGACAGAACGCCTTGAGTGAAGCAGAACACAGCATTCAGGTGATTTTGTCGTAGGGAAAGGGAGCCGACATGTGTAAGCTGGTTCAAAGCATGCAATTTTACACTGTGACCTTGTAAAGATGCTAATGATAGCTTTAGTTTGACAAGTTTCTTCAGCAAATTGAGATTTTTCCTGAGAGTTCTCTGCGTGACTTCACGCCCCTCCCCCTGATTAATGTATTTATCCTGGGTCTCTTGGAAGAGGATCTTTTGCTGCTTTTCGTCCTAACCCAAGGATACGTTCATTGATTTTAGAGAGAGAGAGAGAGAGAGAGAGAGAGAGAGAGATCAGTTGGTTGCCTTCCCTGCGCAGCCCGACCAGGGATCGAACCCACAACCTAGGCACATGCCCTGACCAGGAATCGAACCTGCAGCCTTTTGATGTACAGAATGATGCTCCAACCAACTGAGCCACTGGGCCAGGGCCAAAGGCCCTTTCGAATGACATTTCGAAGCTACGCTCGAGTTTTTAAGTTTGAGAGCCCTTGTCTTAGTATTAAAATGAATTCACCCTCCTGGGAGACTAATGATGGAATTGAACACTGCGAAGCTGACCGGTCCTCAGGGGGAGCAGTGAGCATCGGAAGACCTAATGACAGCTGAGCGGAGAAACCCGCGTGGGTGAGGCACATCCTGCCACCCACGGGCAGGGCATCACTGCCCTTCGTGCTGGGGAATCACATTTGAGTGAACAGAGAGTTAGAAAAACCCTGAGTCCTATGACTCCCTCTTAGCCATCAGATTCCTGAACAAGTACCTTAGCCTTTGGCCTCAGTTTCCCCATCTGTAAAAACAAAAAAGGTTGCCAAGGGGATGTATCCAGACGCTGCCCACCGCGAAATGCTATTAGATATGAGGACTTCGTGTTTATGTCAAATTCAGTGCAAAAATATTCCTTAGAATTTTCTCCTTCAACCCAGATCACATATAAGAAGTGAAGGTGGGGGGCTGGTTTTAAGTTGGGCAGCGTCACGGGGTGATTTCCCACCTAAGAGCCTGTTTCCCATGAGCCTAAGAGGTTCAGAGGGGTAACCAATCAAAAAGACTCAGTATCCAGGAATTCTTCCAGTTCTGTGTCCTCTTATTCTGTTTCTTATAAACAAGCAGTCCCAAGAGCAACCCAGAAATTTCGATGAAGTGGCTCGTCAGTCTTCGTTTTGTTGGCTAGTTTTGCATTGCCGCACCCCCCCTCCCCACCAACTTAGAACTGACCCCGGAAACCTCAAGTTATTCTGATGAGCTACTTGTGTTGATGGTTTCTTTCCAGATGGGGCAAACTGAGCAAAAGAGAATGAAATTAGATGAGGTAAGATGTGGAAGAGTCATTGAGGGGGGGCCCTGGCATGTACGGGACTCATTAAAAAAAGATTGCATCCAGCCCTGGCCTGGTGGCTCCATTGGTTGGAGCATCATCCTGTAGACCAAAAGGTTGCGGGTTCAATTCCTGGGCAGGGCACATACCCAGCTTGCGGGTTCCGGGTTCAATACCCCATCAGGCTGTGTACCAGAAGGCAACTTCCTTTCTGTCTCTCTCTCTCTGAAATCCATAAATGTATCCTTAGATGAGGATTTAAAAATAAAATCTTTCTGGTCCCTCAATACTCTGAAATGCATGTCTGCCTGCCACAGTCTGGTCCCCTATCTTGGCACCCCCGCATTCATTTCCCATCCCAAATCCTACTTTCTGTATCTTCGAAGCATCGATTCGATAGGACATAAGTCATGAGAGATGGCAACTGATACCGATGACAGGTAATATAGGTTCTGATGATCAATAAGGTTTGGGGAGTGCCGCTTTTTGCTATGGCGTCAACTGTTGGTTGGTTTTGCTCGTCCTCCCAACTGCCCTCATTCTCTTGAACTGGTTTGTTAAGTTAATAAGAGGAACTAACCTTCCCAAAAATAGCTGGGTCCAGACCGATACCCTGACCTATTCTGTGACGGAAACGTGGTCAGTGTGGCACCATAAGACGCAACGTAAAAATTGCGTTCAGTTCTTGAAGCAGTTTAATACAGTGTTTGAATGAGAGTCGATATTCAGTATTGAATGTGATCAGCCACTCAAGGCGGAATATTTCCAACTTCGCTCTTACACAACCGGCGTGGCCAAATGGAGCATACTCATGTCTGAATAGTATTTGAATATTAACAACGCAATAATAATCACAATTGCCTGAATCACCGTGCTGCAGATTTTCACTGGATGCTTTTATGTCTGAGAAGAAGCGTGAAATTGAAACCAAGCACGTGCAGCTCTTGGGGGTGGGGGTGGAGCACCGTGGGCTCCCGGAAGAGCCGACATCTTTTCTGGGGCTGAACGTAGTCTCTGTGCTCAGGACGGGTAAGAGAAATTAGTTTTAGGGAGTTATTATTTCACAGTTTGCTCAACCTAATTACCAATGCTAAGCTATGGCCTCCTAGCTTCTGCCTTGGCACTTAAGGGGCTGTTAATGTGGCATCTTCATGAGACTCTTATCTCACCCAGTGGGTTTCCTTGCCTCTGTCTCCAGGGATGTAGCACGTCCCACACGCGGCCGCAGGGACAATTCTCTGTCACCCTTTGATCTGCTGCCCTGTCCCCCCAGCTGGGTTTCTGAGACCCTGCCACCCTCAGCGTTGGCTTTGCAGGTAGAAGAGGCAGCCCCACAGAAGTGTCTCCCCAGCGCTTCCCCGGACTTTGCTGATGCCCCTTGTCTTTGTTAAGCAGCCCGCATCTCCGACGAGGCGTCCCGCCTTCATCCATGCGAGTCAGGATGGCCAGAGCCGGTGGGTCCTGCAGAGGGCCCCTCTCCCCGCAGGTACCCAGGCCTCCCAACCCCCCACCCCGGAGCCTTCCCAACCGCCTTCAGCAAGCTACCCCTTGCTCTCCTCTTGTCTGCACAGCCTCGCCTCATCTATATTTAACCAGAACTCTGCGTTTCATGCCCGACTGCTGAGTGGCTTTGTACATTTTCACAGGTTGTTTTTTTTTTGAGGGGGGAAGTGTTTTATCTCCCTCTGAGGCAGGCGATGGCTGCCTTTCTCTGTTCTTGTCTAAAAACGTCGTGTTCTACGCGAGTTCAGATTCACATTTGGCAAACGTTCATCGAGCTTCTCTCGCGAACCAGGGAGAGTCCCGGCTGACTCCAAACACATGTCGCCGTTTCTAACAACAAGGATAATAACAATGAGAGTGGACAGCTTTGCTCAACAGTCTGCATGGGTCAGGGCAGTTAATGATCGCGACAAGACAGGGGCATCCGACCCATGGCCCGCGGGCCGCATGCCACCCGGGGTGACTGTGAGTGCAGCCCAGCACAAAATCATAAACTTACTTAAAACATTATGAGGGTTTGTTTTGTGTGTGTGTGTGATTACGTGTCACAGTGTATTTAATGTGTGACCCAAGACAACACTTCTTCTTCCAGTGTGGCCCAAGGACGCCAAAAGCTTGGACACGCCTGCTGAGGACTGTAGGCAAGGACCGAGGCTCAGAGAGGCCACGTATGTGGTCCAAGGCCATGCATCTGAATCTTCTGCCCATCTTCTGGATCATGTTCCAGGCATTTGAATGCAAGGACAGTACATTCTCGCTGTCTTGCTGGCATGTGTTAAGGTGTCCTTCTGGGTCAGAGGGCCCTGTCAAGCCTGTTCACATCAGCCCCCCACAGCAAGTTGGCCTTGGGATGGCATCTGGACCTTGTCCTTGTGTGGACACGGGGACTTCGGGGCTGTGGCCCTCTCCCTTTGGCCTCCTCGTTGAGGTTTTTTCTTTTTTTTTCTTTTTTGAGGTATCACCTACCTGTGGTCAAGAAGACAACTGGACACATCAGATACGTGGGCCCACCCTCTGGGTCTGTGTCACCATTTCTGTAGGAGCCAGCTGGGATGGGTGTGCTTCTTGGTGGCGGGGGGACCATCACAGAGAACAATCCATTTTCCTCTTTGTTCAGATTAAAATTCTAGAAGAACGTAAACGTCTCTAGGACACTAGTCCTGAAAGGATTTCCTGGGACGTTCCAATCTGGTCACATACTGTCTCAATTCTGAGGGTCATTGTCTCTCTCTTTCCATGTGGTCCCCCCTCAGTGGTTCCCGCCTCTCATGACGCCAACACCCTTCATATTCAAGTTGCGTAAGACCACCCACTTGCCCGCGCTCTTCCTGCTAAAATTGCCTGAAGCCACCGAACCTGAGGGACAGTATTCACACTGCATCAGACTGGACCCTGGGCAGCGTTTGACACCTTAGTCCATGGCCGTGAGCCCTTATGACATCTGCAGGGGAGAAATGTGCCTTGGTCAAGATGCCTGTGTCTGAACATCCAAATCCACCATTCTCAGTAATGAGTACGTCGTCTGGAATGGAACCATTACTGAAGTCAAGGCTAGGTTCATCTTCGATTTCCACGTTCGCCCTCAGCCTGTGCCCGTAATTAGTCATTGTCCCTGAGGACTCGGTATCCTAGATACTTAAGTCTCCATCTGTTTCCCATCCTAAGCGCCACTGTTTCAATTCAACATCATGCGTGGATCTCTGTGGCTGTTGTCCGACTGGTTCCCCTGCATCGGGTCTTCCCATCATCCTCTCTGCTGACAATATGATATTCCTTTGACATGGATCTTCTAACTTTCTCACAAAAATCACACCTGTCCCCCTCCTCCAATAGGGGGCCCCATCCCAATTTTCAGTGCACACAACTGCCCCAGGGAGCGTCCTTGGCTTTTCTGGATTTCTTCTATGGCCCCATAGTGACTCGTACATTTCTGTTAAAATATTTATCCTGTGGGCACCATCAAGAATCCCTACACTTCTTTCTCCTTGGTGATAGGAGGGCCTCTGGCATGGAAACCACACTTCCTTCTTCCTTGGTATTTTCAACAGGTAGCACGTTGCCCAGCAGGGAGCTGGGGCGGGAGGCTACTTCTCCAATGCGAGCCCTCATTCCCATCTGAACTTGACCCCAGGCTCGCTGAGGGCACAGGAGGTGGCTGGGGGCTACAGATCCCTTTTATTTTCACGTAGAGACCTGTAGATACAGGTTTAGTCAAGACTGCCTTAAAGGATCTTTGGAGGAATGAATGAATGAATGAATGAATGAATGAACGAGCGAACACAACCCTCATTAACGATTCCACCTCACTCATCCCTCCTACTTTCGGGTCCCTTTGTGCCTGGGGCTTATCTCTCCTTTGTGCGTTTGCTTGTGTTCTCTGCTTGCTTGAATCTGGATTATTTTTTTTTTTAAATTAATACAGCTCGGCACCAGGAAAGGGAGCAAACCATTTTCTTCCTCACTGGATTAGTACATTTCTTTGTGCAGAGTACAGGTTAAATGAACGCTCGGGGAAGGAAGAGACATTCTAAGAAACCATACCATGCCATAAAAAGAGGAGAGACTGGGAAAAAAAAAGCCCTCGATGAATATTCTCTGGCTTCTTGACCATAATGGTTGAGGATGGTTCTCCAAGGAACATGGTCTAAGCTTCATAGTACTTCTGTGTGAAGACCTCTTTTGCAGGGAGATCTAATGAATAAAGAGATTTGTCATGTCACAGCTGCTTCTTCCCACACCGGGGACGCAGGGGCAAGTGGGGCTCAATTTCGGAGCTGAGAGCCCAAGGAGGGTGGCAGGTGGGCGGGGCCTGTGTGCGGGGCGGGGCCTGTGTGCCAGCCGACGCGCTTTTTGATGAAAATGCGCTAATGTTGAGTGCAGTGGCGTATTTTTTGTTGCGTTTTGTTTTGCTTACCATCTTTTTGACGGTGGGGAAGCCAAGTACTTTCTCTCTCTCTCTCTTTTTTGTACGTGTCCTTTTTCCTTTTCATTGAATTTACTAGGGCGACGCTGCTTAATGAAAGTGTACAGGTTTCCAGGTGAACAATTCCACTACACACCATCTGTACTCTCTGCTGTGTGTTGGCACCCCAAGCAGAGCCTCCATCACCACCGATCCCTCTGTACCCGCCCCCACCTTCCCACTCCCCTTACCCCAGGTTATCATGACCCTGTCATCCTTGTCCACAAGTTTTCCTCTTAAACTGCTCACATTTAAATCACGTCGCATGGTGAGTTCTGACTTGTATGCACTTGTGCAACCGTCACCAGAATCCAGTGAACGAGGCCTTCACTCTCAAACGTTGCCTCGGTTTCCTTGGAAACCCCTTCCTCCCCCGCTTCCACCCCCATGCTCTGTCTGTACTGATCAAACTTTCTAGAATTTGGACGCATAAATTCATTTCCTATGTACTCTTGCTTGTCTGGATTTTCTCACTCGGCATAGCGTTTGAAATTTATCCACGTTCGAATGTATATCAATCGTTCCTGCTGTTTTATCAGTGAATCGTGTTCCGTTGTATGGATATGCCAAGCCTTGCTGGTCTAGTCACCTGTTGAGGGCCACTTGGCTTTTTTCCGGGTGTGGCTATGAAATAAGAAAGCCTCCAGTGACCTTCTATGCACGAATTTTTGTGTGGACATTGACTTTCATTTCTGCTGGGTAAATATCTAGGAGCGGGTGGCCTGGAATCTGTGGTAGTTGTCCACGACACTTCTTCTGGAATACCAAAGCGTTCTCCGCAGTGGCAGTACCATTTGATAATCCTGTTAGCAGTGTGTTTGCGTTTTTGCATCTTCCTGGCAACATACGATAGAGTCCATCATTTCAATATTAGCCCTTCGCACGGATGTGCCGCGGTTCTAAGTGGCACGTCCCTAATGACAAATGACGCCCAACGTCGACCATTTGATATTTGTCGGACATCTGTCTTCTTGGTGAAGAGTCCATTCAAACCTTTGCTCATTATCTCCTTGGGTTATTTATTTCGTTGTTCAGTTTTGGGAACTCCTTGTGTATTTTGGAGATAAATCCTTCATCAGATACACGCTTCGCAAATATTTTCCCCCAGTCTATAGTATTTTTTCCCCTTACGTCATTTGAACAGTATAACAATATCTTTAAAATTTTTTCCAAAAGTTTTTTACTTTGGATTCTGTACGGGTTATTATTTTTTTTCTTTCATGGGCTGTGCTTTTGGTGTTGAATCTAAACCTCTTTGCCTATCCTAAGGCCACAAACTTTTCTCCTCCGTTTACTTCTAAAACTGTATCATTTTAAGTTTACAGCTCGGGATATGACTTATTTTCACTTAATTTTTGTATACTGTACAAGGTAGGGACTCAAGCTCCTTTTCGTTTTTTGCATTCGGATTTTTTTTTTTTGCCTACGGATATATGGATATATTTATGTATTTCTAGTACCATTCATGGGCAAGTTTCTTCTCTACTGAATTACTGATTTCTGTCAAAATCAGTTAGTTAGTTATGTATACCTTTGGGTCTGTTTATTAAAGTTCTTCTATTTCACTGACCTGTTGGTCTATCTTTATGTCCACATCACGCTATCACAATGACCGGAGCGTTCTATTAAGTCTTGAAAGAAAGTCATGTCAGGCCTACAACTTTGTCCTTTTTAAAAAGTTTTGACCATTCCAGGTCCCGTGCATTTCTGTGTGAATATTAAGACATGTCTGAAAATTTCTACAAAAATGCTGAGATTTTGACTGAATTACCTTGAATATATACAGATCACTTGGGAAGAATTAGCATATTATCAATATGGAGTTTTCCGACCCATGGATTTGGTCTGCCTGCTTATCTACCATCTATGTCGGTCTTTAAAACCTCGCAGCAATGTTTGGTAGCTTCTGTTGTCTTTTATATCTTCTGCCAGACTCACCTGTTTCTTATTTTGGGATGCTATGGCTTATGGAGATTTTTAAACTGCGATTTCCAGTTGATCGTTGCTGGTGCGTAGAAATAAAGGTGGTTTTCGCGTATTGACCTTGTATTTTGCAATCTTGTTAAACTCATGTATTAGTTCCAGTAGATTGTTTTTGTAGCTCCTATCGGGTCTCCTGCATAGACGACCATGTCGTCTGAGAATAAAGATGGCGTTAGCTCGTCCTGCATATCTGAATGTTTCTTGTTTCTGTTTGTGTGTATGCATGGGCCTAATTTATAGCATCCAGAACTGCTCATTCAGTGTTCTGAAATGGTGAGAATACTATCCATGCCTTGGCCCTGATTTTGGAAGAAAAACAGTCTTTTTCCTGATGGTGCCCATAGATGCTCTTTATCCAATCAAAGCAGTTCTCTTCCATTCCTAGTTTGTGGAAATTTATCAGCGATGAAGGAATGTTGAGTTTTGTCAAACGTGTTCCCCCTGTATCTGTTGAGTTGCTAATATGGTTTTCCTTCCTTAATGGGGTAAATTACATCAATTAATTGTTTAATGAAAAATAAACTTACCTTGGATTAAGGGGATAAACCCAACTTGATCAAGAGGTATTAACCTTTGCACGTGTACTTGGATTTGAAATAATTTGTTAAAAAGTATTTTAAAATGTTTGCATGAAGGTTCAACATGGACATTGAGCTGTGGTTTTCTTGTGATTTCTCTGTCAGATTTGGGGACCAGGGTAATCTTTACCTCATAGAATAAGCTGGGAAATGTTCTCTACTTGTTGGTTTTCTTGAAGAGTTTGTATAGAATTGATATTAATCCTTCTTTATATGTTTGGTAGAACTCAAAGTGGAAGCAGTCTTTGTGGGAAGGTTTTTAACTAAAAATTTAATTTTCTTCATAGGTCTAGGGTTATTCATGTCATTTACTGTTTCTTCTGTGAACCATGGTAGTGTCTTTGAAGAATTTGATCATTTCATAGGAGCTGTAGAATATATTGACATAAAGTTGCATATATTTTCCTTATAACATGTGTAGGCTCTAAAATGATGTCGCCTTTCTCATTCCTGATATTTATAATCTTTTTTCCTCTTTTGTCTCATTAGTCTGGTAATGGCTTATCACTCTTAAAGAACCACTTTTTGATTTCATTGGTTCTTCTATGTTTTCAATGATTCGTCATTGTTTTCATTTACTATTTCACTGATCTAGTCTGATTTTTCTTATTTTCTGTCTTCCACTTACTTTGCCTTTCATTGGATCTCTCCCTCCCCTCGTTTTATAAGGTGGGAGCTAAGGTCATTAATTTGGAAACTTCTAAAAAATAGTTTTAGACATTATTTTGCTTTTCTTTCTGTGCTTTATTTGGGGCAGTTTCTGTTGCCCAAATTCTCTCATCTTGTCTCCTGCATGGTCTAGTCTGCAGTGAGTCCCATCCACATTCTTTTCATCTCAGTTATTGTGGTTTTCATTTCTAGAAATTCAGTCTCTTTTAGAACCTGCATGTCTCTAGTTAACTATCCAGCATGTACAGTACGGTGGTAATGCCTTTTTCTACATCCTTGTCTGCTAGTCCCAACACTTGTGTGAGTTCTGGGCCTGTCCCGTTTTGATTCAGTGACATATTTCCTCATTACGCTGTGTGACATATTTTCTCAATATGCGATAGGGATTCCGTACAGCTCACTCGAAAATAAATGTTGTGATTTGGTTGTGTTGTTGACTCAAATTTACTATATCAGCTTTCTTTTCCACGGGCCTCCAAACTAACATTTTAACAGATGAAGTTTCTGACAACTGAGTGTCGCAAGAATAAATACGCATCTGCTGAACGCAGGCTAAGTGGGAACCTTTCGGGGCCCTGTAGTGGAAAGGCAATAATGAACTTGAAAGAGGGAAGACGAGCCCGATAGACACCTTTTATTCTCACAGGCTCTCTGCTCACCTTTCCTTCTTTTTTTTTCTTTTTTAAGATTTTATTTATATACTTTTAGAGAGGGGGGAAGGGAGGGAGAAAGAGAGGGAGAGAAGCATCGATGTGTGGTTGCCTCTTGAGCGCCCCCTACTGGGGACCTGGCCCGCAAGCCATGCATGTGCCCTGACTGGGAATCCAACCGGCAACCCTTTGGTTGACAGGTCGGCACTCAATCCACTGAGCCACACCGACCAGGGCAAACTCAGTTTTCTCTTCCTATCACCCTGAGTTCTACTCTGTTTCATCTCTTCTCTCTTGAATATGTATTTGTTCATTTTTCTCCATTCTAGCTTTATCCTTTTAGACAAGACTCTCTTATCCTTTTTCTTCTTGTGTGTTCCTTGTCACTGTGCTCTTATATTCAGAGAACAGCCCCCCGTAAATATGCTATAACTGATTCCCGGAATGTGGTCACACAGCGATCCACTGAATTCTCAGAGATTTCACTCTGGATTGCAAAACAAACAGAAGAACCCAAAATAGAAAATAAAGACCGTATTTTGCTGTGTATAAATGTGCACTTTTTTGCCCAAATTTTTCAAGGAAAAATAAGGACAGGCATTATACATGGGTCTGATGATTGCATACAGGGGTATAATAATCCCGTGTAGAGTGCGCAAAACGTGAGTGCGCATTATACGCAGCAGAATACGGTACTCCTTTCTACAAGAAACAAGCCAAAACATTTCCCACCCTTACCTTCATGAAGCGTATGGGTGAATACTCTCATCTTTCCTCCGTGTTTCTGACTCCCAGAGGCAACTAGGCTAATGACATTATTCACGCCGATCCATCTGCCACCTTGCCCTTCTGCGATGCCATCCGCTGACATTTCTTTGGCAGCCTGCTTCACAGCTGCCTCTTCTGCAGATCGCATGGGGGCTGTTTCATCCCCTTGGCTCAACTGAGGGGCGGGGACTCTTGATCAGTGCTCAGGTCCCGGGCAAGGCGGGTGAATGGAAATGCCACATCACATCCAAGTCTTTTCCTGGTATCCGTCATTCGACGGGAACAGGACAGCATTTGATGGTACCTCCCTTGATCGAGGCCCCAAACCTACCTGGAGAGACGCCGAGGAGCTTATATTTAGGACAAAGTCCCTTCAGGCAGGGTTCGCGTGATTGATTTATCAAGTCAGTGACTTGAAAAGTGTTTGCGCTGGGGGAGCGGGGCCAGTCTCTTTGCAACCCAAGGGCACAGACTTGACTTTCCCCGAACCCTCTTCAGAACTCTGGGGGCGGGGCAAAGGGATGCGGAGGGCCCCGTGGTGAACGTGGGTACAGGCGGACATGTATGCTTTCTGTTTTCTGTTTGAGCTGACGTCCCACTTCCCTGCAGGGAAGGCGCGTGGGAGAGCATGCTAGGCAGCTGGTTTCGAGGGGAAGTGCGAGGGAGACAGGCTGTTTCCTTCCGGGAGGGAGACTTAACGTGATACCCAAGTTGAAAAGTCCGTTGGTCACTGAGCACATCTTGCTGTAGAGAGTCCTTCCCAAGAGTTACAGACGCAGGCAGAAGTCCAGTGGTGGTGTTTTGGGTTTTTTTTTCTTTTTAATATTTTTATTTATTTATTTTACACAGAGGGGAAGGGAGGGAGACAGGCAGAGAGAGAAGCATCAATGTGTGGTTGCCTCTCATGCGCCCCCTACTGGGGAACATGACCTGGCCTGCAACCCCAGGCATGTGCCCTGGCTGGGAATGGAATATGACACCCTTCGGTTTGCAGGCTGGTGCTCAATCCACTGAGCCACACCAGCCAGGGCGATTTTTTTTTTTAAGCATATGTAAGGAATGTTTATTTTTAAGAGTTTCAGAGGAAAATTACATTATTTTAATAAGAATAATAAATGCCCACCCCTTTAATATAGACCATTATTTCTCCTATTTAAGGATGGTAATGTATTTTTGCAGCACTTTCCCCAAATGGTGGTTAAAAACTAATTGAAACTTCAGAATGATACGTCCCATGCAGAGCCTTATACAGGGTCCGGCACAAATAACGCCCCCTCCTTTTTCTTGCAAAATCTTTTATTACAAAATCAGAAGCATGTAATTCTGTAACATAATATCACATTCAAGCACACCATAGGATATTTTAGGTGAAATGTTCAAATTAAGACTATAAATTATTACACCCATATCATTGTCCTACCTACCACACTCAAGCAGGTGTTAATTCTGCTGGACCCTGTATGATACGAGGAATTTTAAAGATGCCTGTGGGTTTGGATATAAATGTGTGTGTGTGTGTGTGTGTGTGTGTGTGTGTGTGTAAGATATTTATTTATTTATTTAGTTAGTTAGTTATTTAGTTATTTATAGAGCGAGGGGAAGGGAAGGAGAGAGGGAAACATCAATGTGTGGTTGCCTCTCGCGCGCCCCCTACTGGGGAACCTGGCCTGCAATCCAGGCATGTGCCCTGACTGGGAATCTAACCGGTGACCCTTTGGTTCGCAGGCCGGGGCTCAGTCCCCTGAGCCACACCAGCCAGGGCTAAGCATGTTTTCAGCACGTGTTTTCTTGTGTCACCTCTTTTTCATCCCCCACGTTTGAGTTATCGCTTATGTCGACCTTCCTTCAAATCCATTGCACGTCGGCCAGGTTCTGGGCTGCAATATTGCATCCCTCGATTCAGGCCAATAGAACTTCAGCAAAGATCTGCATGATCAGCACTCCACGCGCATGCTTTTCTTCACCTTATGCAACATTTACACTGAATGTGATGGAGCCCACCGGGCACAAAGCAGTGTGGGTCTGTGGGTTGCTGGGAAAATAGAGTAAGATTGCCGGGAGCCTTGCAAAGAAATGTGCCTGTGTGCCTCTGACTGGGCGGCTCAGTTGGTTGGAGCATCATGCCGCACACCATAAGGTTGCAGGTTCGATCCCCAGTCAGGGCATATACCTAAGTTGTGGGTTTGATTTCCCTGTTGAGGAGGCAGCCGATCGATGTTTCTCACATTGATGTTTCTCTCTCTCTCTCTCTCTCTGTCTCTCTCTCTCTCTTTCTGTCCCCCTTCCTCTGTC
>PVJD01015766.1:0-23687 GCA_004026545.1 Mormoops blainvillei
AAAGAAAGAAAGAAAGAAATCCAACCTTTGACTTCTCCAGTGCCTTATAAATGTGTTTGTGTTAATAAAAGCCTACTACATAGGAATTTTGATGGAGTAATTTAAAACAAGGGCTTTGGAGGCAAATAGCTCTGGGGTAGGGTCTGGGTTTTGTCACAGACCAGATGATATTATTGCGCTCACTGTAAGATGAAGAAACTATAGCCCCAAGAGATGAAGTGACCGCTCAAGATGAAACAGCCAAACCAGTGGCAGAACCAGAACTCAGGCCTTAGCAGTGAGTCTCCAGATAGCCCAATGATGTGTGTTTAGTTATCAACGAAGCTTAGAAAGAATTTTCTAGAGTTGTTTCTCATTGAAGATATCCTTGCTGCATTTAAGGCAGCCATATTCATGGGCCCTCTATCAATTTTAAAGAACTTTCCAAGGCTCGAAGTATTCAAGACTGACCATACACAGTCCCTACCCTCACGGGGCATACAATCGAGTAAGTCGTGCCATCTGTCTGCAATGCTTCCTAACCAGAAGGCCACCACTAGCTCGTACACGTGCCAAGGCATTATCCTCTCTGTTCTGTGCATGCTCCTCGAAGGTCCCCCTGCCAGTCACTTCTGGCTGTAAGCAAACTTGTCTACGAATGTCAATGTGCCTTGCCAAGATGATGATTTTCTACTTCTAATGAAAAAAGGTTAGGACGCTATGGTCCTAGAGGGGGCTGCGTGACAAGAGGAACGAGTCTGTTCTTGTGGCACCAAGTCGTCCAGGAAGTAGAGCCTGAGACCTCCCTTGGTGATCTCGGCAGGCTCCAAGGTTGCTTCTGGTTCTCCTCTCCCTGAGGGGAAATATTACTGGCAAATAAAACTTTTCGTCTCAGGATAGTACCCGTCTAGGACTCCCAGCAACAGAGCTGGGACTTGAGCTAAGTTCTATATCACAGTCTTCGAGAATGAGGCAAAGCTTGATTTCCGAGGGCACCTCAGTATGTGGCCTCTTTAGCCTTCCCCTTATCGCCCCCTCCGGAGAAAGTGCCTAACAAGGATCACGGCTGCATAATAACTCACTTGAAACATGAGTTCCTCTGGATCCACCCAACACGCACACAGACAGCCTGACACCACCAGCCCATGCTCCCCCCGACAGCTGTGGCTAGCTTTACCCTCAGGGCATGACAGCAGGGGGATAAGGGGTCTCAGGTGAGACAGGAACCAAGCAAAGGTCTGGGTGGAACAATTTTTTTGTTTATCGTAGTTCGATTGTGTTACAGAGAGAAGAGCCTTGAATTTGAGTTTCAGGTCCACATTCTGAGTTCCTTTCCCAGTGGTCCTGATCTGAAGATCAAACCCTGTTTTGTGCTTCCAGGATGATTTTGTTTCCTGAAATGAACAGTTGTTGAAATGTCCGCAAGGGTGGGGCGGAGGGGTGGACGGGGAGAGATTCTTTCCATGATGAGACAAGCATTTTAACGTTTTAATCGTCTGAACAAAACTTCCAAGAGCAGTTCCTAACCCCATCCCCACACCCCACCCCCACAGGAATTCTCTTTTGTCTCATCTCCTCTTCTCCACAAGGGACAGAGAAGGCTGCTGGTTGTCGAAGATTCTTCATAGTTGGCTTCTTCTTTCCCTTCAGGACTCAACTCAAAGGTCCTGTCCTCAGGGGAACATACTAAAGGACCGTCCCCCCACCCCAGCCAACCCAGTCGCTCAATCTCCCTGCCTCAGTTTATTGACTTTACACTGCCAGTACCTGAAGTGATCACGCGCAATTATTTCCTTACTTGGTTCCAGCTGCTGCCCCCTCTTAGAACAGATGTTTGTTAGACCTCATCTGCCCGTTCACAGCTGTGTTCCTGGCACACGGATCAGTGCCTCCCTGCTAAGCGTTCAGTGAACGAATAGGGGAGAATCACAGAGGTAAAGGTGGGAGAAGTCATAGGAGCGGCAGAGGGAGGAAGGGAGTATGCGTTCTGTCAACTGGTGAATCCAGAGGGGCGCGAAGCAGTACGGCGCGGACCAGACTGATATTTCGACCTTCTGAGAAGCGTGTTGCTAGGCCATGGGCTCCTGGGCGTTAGGCAGAGCCGGGTTCCTTGGTCACTCTGCTTCAGACCCACCCGGGTGATGGCTTCTCTTTACGTGGAACGCTCCTTTCCATGGGCACTCACCCTTGCCCCGTGATACATCTGCACCTGCTCTACGTGTGTACTTTCCAACTCTCTGTGCTGAACACTTCCAGTGATTCGACTCTTCCCCCCTTACTCTCAGCTGCTGTCGTGACAAACATCATCAAGAGAACAGGTGCCATGAAATAAGAAAAGTCCCGTCTTCCCGACAACAAGAATGCCACCAACTTAGCTGCATCTATGTCATATACTCCATCTTCTAACCAGTCACAATGCAAAGAGTGTTCCTTCAGCTAAGGCCACCCTCCTCGCCCCTTCTCATCTACCAAGGACTTCTCTTCTGCCACTACCCTCTTTCTCTGCATCATCGGCACCTCCCATTCTATGGGATCATCCTCATTGCAAGGTCCTGTTTTCCTCTTCTTCCCATCTTGCTTCTTTCCTTAGATTTTTAAAAAAACTCTGCCTGTAGGTAATAGGAACCATTGGACGCATCTACATGGACAAGTAATACGTTTGGATCTGCACTTCACAAAGATAAGCATATAGTGACAGCATATGGGTTCTGTGTATTTTAAACCAGTCCTTCCTCAGTCCACCGCAAAGAGGGAGCGAGGCAAGAAAACCTTCTGCGCACCTGCCCTTCCCTCTGCCAGCCTGGCGAGGAGCTCCGGGCCCTCCCCGGGCAGCCTGAGCAGACGGAGAAGGGGTTTCTGTGGCTATGGCTTTGGACCAGAGCAGGGACGGCTCCCAGGCATGGATGCCCACCACACAACACACACACACACACACACACACACACACCCAGTGGCACCAGGGGAAGGGCTGTCAGATCTGCTGTGCCACTGGAAGCCACAAGGACATGGCCACATGTTGCTGCCCCAGCAGCCTAAGGAAAGCCCAGAGCGAAGGTGAATCCAGGGCCCTGAAAACAGTCACCCACCTGTGTCTGGGGACTGGTGAGAAAAGAGCGCTATAGATGGTCCCCACGCCCCAACCTCGAGAAAGCAAAAGCATGGGCCCCTTGGGTCTGGCTTGGTGACCATGGATCCTGAACTTTAGTTCCTAAAGTTCCATGATTGAATTAAGGTTAAATTGAAAAGACTGAGACTTGCCTTTGGCTATCAAATACAATAATGAAAAACGGCAAATTCATTACTCCATATCCTGTTTTTCTTCATTAGAAATGAGGAAAGCAAAGATGGGGAGTTCCCAGTCATCTTGAGGATTTTGCAAAATCTGTCACGTTCTCCGTTTAGTTCTTCAACAAATATCTTAACTCTCCAAAAGCCTATAAATTGTGCAAGGACGTGGGGCTGTATTTTTCTTTCTTTGTCACACAGGCACCAGATCTCAAAAGAAGGAATGATGAATGGGTACAGTTATAAATATTTCAAGGCTAATGAGAACCGAAGATGAACTGTAGGAAAGCCTGGTATTTGGGGGATGGTTCCCGGCGCGTGCTTGAGTTAACAGGTCCTGACCCCAAATAAATTCCAGAGCTATTTTATCAGATAAGAAATACAAAGCCAAAAAGTACTCATAAATTTAATTCTAATTTCACCAAATACTTTTTAATCAAAAACGTCTGCTTTGCAAAATGTAAGTAACTGACTGTTAATTAACATATAAATTTTATGGATGAACATTTTATGGGTTTTAACAGAATGGTTGTTTGTCACGTCATTAGTAGCGGGGGAAAGAGAAACATCAATCAAAGTCCTATAAACAGTAAAGTATGTTATACTGAAGATGCCAACTCCTTGTATATGGGGAGGAGCTTAGAGTGGAAGGCAGGGTTGACTGACCAGAAAATTTCTTACTATCTGATATTACTTTCGGGCAATATCACTTGCACCATTATGTTCGCGACATCACAAAGTATAGGGGGATGCTGCTAGAGTTGCCAGATTTAGGCAAAAAAAAAAAAAAGACACAAGTTAAATTTGAATTTTGGATAATAGATAATATTTAGTATAAGTATGTCCCAAAGTATATCATGTGGTACATACTTAACATTTTAAAAATTATTTGCATTTAATACTATACTGTATTTTACCTGGCAAATCACTACCTGCTGGTTCCTAAGCTGCTAAAACATTTCAACTGCCTATCAGAAGAGCAGAGCCTTCTAAGTGCCTTGAGGTGCCCTCAGACCAAAATCCAGTAATTCTTTTATGCCAGATGGCGCCAAATGTGACTAAGCAGACACCTCAACACAACAGCCACGGTGTCCATGGAGACACGTTCAAAAGCTGTCTGCCTCCTATCCTAAGTTAATTTAGAATCATACAGACAACAAAAGTTTAGAATTGGAGATTTGCATAAATTCCTTTTTTAAAAAGAAAAAAAAATTATGTCCTTCCCAAGCACAAAGAACTCTCCTACAACCTGTTAACAGCGTGGCATCAGGAGAGAGACGTGGGCACCACATTTAACCACAGGAGAGCCAAGAAGATGCCAGGGCCTCTCCAGCCTGAGGATTTGTTTATTTTTCCAATGTCAGCAGCTTGTTAAGGGCCCTTTTGGCAAGTGGTGATATAAATAGAGAAGAAACGGACTGTGAGCTCCCTGAGGACAGAATGAGTACTGCATTCATCTGTGTAACCCAACTGTTTGGTACTTGATGGGCACTCGAATGTTTGGATGGATGGATGGATGGATGGATGGATGGATGGATGGATGAATGAATGGAGTCTTGAGCCATGAGACCAGATGTGCGTGGACTGGGGAGAGCGAGTGAGATGGGGAAAGGAGGACAGGAGGGGAAGCCAAGCCTGGGGTGAGGGTGATGCGAGAAGGCGGGATGACCACAGCCAGTCAGTTTCATCTTAACTGGGTCCTTCTGTTTGCCCTGCCCCCCATGATGATGCAAGGATGTCACCACTCCCTGCAGTTGGGTCCTCAGGGAAGCCACTGGGTCTCAGCCCAGGGTCAGCTCAGACCCAGTACTTGCCTCTCTGGGACCAGTTTATGTGCCGGAGGCACAGGCACAGGGAGTGGCGCACAGGCACAGGGAGCGGCTCACAGGCTCTTGCCGATCTACAGAAACATCTGAGGCCCTAGGAAAAACACAGTAGCTCCAGACTCCAAAAGGAAATCAGAGCTATCAACACTAGTGAATGCTTGCTTCAGTGTCTAAAAACTTTTACCTCAGGGCAACAATCAAATGCAGCTCGACGCTTGCATCATCACATATAGATCATGTTTCATGCGGGGTGCGGGTAGATTTTATTAATTCTGATACACTGTGAAGTATGACCAGCCTTGTCCACATTCCGTCCTCCCATCTGAAGCTGCTGTCACATAAATTACCTGGTAAGCCACCTCTCGCAACATTTAGAAGAGAATAATTCCTTCTGGTCCCTCCTCTCCTCCCCCTCCTCCCCAGAGCGGCTCACTGCAGGAGTGCCCTGATTTTAAATGCTTCCCCACGCAGCAGTGCCGTTTACCTGCGAAGTTTTACACACACAGTGATTCAGCATATGGGGCAGCTAAAGAATTCAGCGTAGGTCCACTGGGAAAGCCTCCAATGGTTGAAGAATGAAAAGAGGCACAAATGTTAAAAATGGCTTTGAACGTGTGCTCACCGTGTGTAAATGACTGTGCTCAGGGAGGTGAGGATACCTCACCACGCCCACCCCAGTGGTAATCATCTTCCTCTTACAGACAGGGAAGCTGAGACTCAGGGAGGTTCAATATCAAGCCAGAGGTCCCCAGCTGGGCCAGAATTTAAATTGGGAGGACCTGGGCTTCCAGTGAAGACGGCAGTGTAAGCAGACATGGCTCGCCCCTTTGCACAACCACATCAAAATCGCAACTAAAATATGGAACAGTCATCACTCAGGGATGTCAGAAATCAAGTGGCATGGAAGTCTGACAAAGAATGGAGGAAACCACATCCATCCAGGCTGGTAGAGGGCCATGGATGCTGAATGGGCTGGGCCCACACTCACGTGAACAAAAGTTCAGGAGGGCTATCTCGGGAGCGAGGAGTCCCAGACCCACGCCAGGCCCCTCAGCCCAGGATTCTAGTGCCAGGAAGAAAAGTCCCCACACCTCTGGCTGCGAAAACCAGCGGGGATTGGGTCAGTGGAGGAGGCTGCTGGAGCTCTAAGCAGTTCCTCTTGGGGAACCCACACACAGACTCACCTACTCAGACTCGTTCCCTCTGAGCTCTAGCACCAGGGTGGCAGCTTGAAGGGCACCAGTGGTATACAGGGAGAGACTGAAGTGTCTGGCATTGGGGTGAGCAGAGGCCATTGTCCCTTTGCTGAGCTCTCCCCTCACAGCGCAGGTAGGCTGGTGCCATAGCTGAGACTCCATCGACCTGGCTAACACTGTGTGACCCTCCTTGCAGATCCACAGAGGCTTCACCCCACCCAACTTATAGGCCCACCCAAGCTGCTTTTCCATAAGAATGGCTGGTCTTGGCTCCTAAATCCTATCAAACCAGCAACAGCTGGCTTCAGTGAGCCCTAGCAGCGGCCAGATTAGACTCACAGCTTCGCTTCACCTGGGAATCTCTAAGCCCCGCACAAGTGGTATTGATTTCAGATTGCTTTATAGCTCAGGGAGGGTGCCCCAGGTGAAGCACAGGTGGGGGCTGACCTTGGCCTGCACCACCCAGGAAACCCCAGAACCTGCACACCCAGTGGACAGCTACAGACCACGCTGGAGCACCGCCACCCAGCCCCTGCACAGCTGATCCTCCACGGAGAGTGGAGGTTGGTGGTCAGTGGACACAGCCAGTCCTTGCAGCTCATTGGCCTGGGTAAATCCCTCCCATTGACCTGACAATAGCAACCAAGGCTCAACTACAAGAGGAGGGTGTACTCAGCCTATATGAAGGACGCACCTTGAGTACCCAGCTGGGTGATAGAGGAGGCTGTGACACTGGACCTTACAGGACACTTACTACATTAAGTCACACTACCAAGACAGGGAGTCATAGCAGCTCTACCTAATACATAAAAACAAACACAGGGAGTCTGCCAAAATGAGGAGACAAAGCAATATGGCCCAAATGAAAGAAGAGATCAAAACTCCAGAAAAAAGAGCTAAACAAAATGGAGATAAGCAATCTGTCAGATGCAGAGTTCAAAACACTGTTTATAAGGATGCTCAAGGAACTTAGTGAGGACCTCAGTAGCATAAAAAAGACCCATTCAGAAACTAAGGATTCCCTAACTGAAATATGGAACAATTTACAGGGAAATAACAGTAGAATGGATGAAGCTATGAATCAAATCAATGATTTGGAACATAAGGAAGCAAAAAACAATCATTCAGAATAATAATAAGAAAAAAAAATCCCAAAAAATGAGGATAAGTATAAGCAGCCTCTGGGATAACTTTAAGATGTCCAACATTCACCTCATAGGGGTGTCAGAAGGAGAGGAGAAAGAGCAAGAAATTGGAAATCTATCTGAAAAAAGAGTGAAAGAAAACTTCCTTAATTTGGTGAAGGAAATAGACATGCGAGTCCAGGAAGCACAGAGAGTCCCAATAATAATGGATGCAAAGAGGTCCACTCCAAGACACATCATTATTAAAAGACCAAAGGTTAAAGATAAAGAGAGACTCTTCAATGCAAAAGAAAGGAAGTTAGTTACCAGAAGGTTGCCAGGTAGGAGGGGGGAGGGGGGAAAGGGAAAATGGGTGAAGAGGTGTCAAGATTGAGAAGTATGAATTGGTAATTACAGAATAGCCATGATGATATAAATGACCATATAGGAAATAGAGCCGCCAAAGAATTTATACACATGACCCATGAACATGAACAATGGTGGGGGGATTGTCTGAGGGAGTGGAGGGTGCTGGGCAGAGGGGGAAAAAATCAGGACAACTGTAATAGCATAATCAATAAAATATAATAAATGAACAAACAAACTGGGAGGACTTGATTGTATTTTAGATAAGGCATTGATGGCTCCAGCCCCGAAGTCAAGTGGACAAAAAGGTCATTGCCCAAGAGCTGTTCACAGCTGGAAACTTGTTAGGATGGCCATGCCTCAAATGGGCTCAGTCAGGGGTGCGGGGAGGGGGCAGGCAGGAAGAGAAGAAAGACAACCAAGCAGCTGTTTCCCAGCAAGGCGGATGGGAAAGATGGAAAAGGTAAGAGGCACACGGCTCAAACTGATGGCAGAGCTAAGCAGTCCCTGATTTGGAGCTGGAAAGTAGCTCTATTAGGAGGTGGAGCTTCCCGATCCCTGGAGCTGGGGGGAGACAAAGAGCTCATTCATTTCAACCACCTCATATCACAAATGGAGACCCAAAGCCAGGAATTAAATAGCACCCCCATGATCACACAGAGGAAGAATATGCCAGGCAGTCTCCACTCTAGGGCTCCTCTCCACACAGCTGCCTCCTGGAACCTACAAGGGAGAAGTGAAAAAGCAAAATAACTTAAGAAAAAAAGAAAAGAAAAGCAATCCAGGACACATATGGAGATCCTGCCTTTCAGACAAATTTTTGGGGACCCACAAGTGTGCGCAAAGAAGCTTTTGCAAGTGGAAGGAGGCAGGTCAGAGGTTGTTTTGGGGGGTTTTGTCTTTTGCGTGCGTGTGTGTGTGCGTGTGTGTCAAATGGAGTAGATCCAGGAAATCAAAGCAGCAGACAGGTTTCTGTCCCAGCTAGGGCTTTAGCCAATTTTTGTAAGTACCAGGCACTAACAAGAATTCACTAAGAAACCATGTCACGTTAACTTTATATCCTGTTTTTGACAGAGTTCTTGGTGAACAGGAAAGTCTGGTTCACTCAGTCTGGTCAAGACTCAGCCAGGGTGCGTGGGAGTCTGATAGCTGCAGATGAAAATGGCACAGTAAGCGCTGGACTTGGCATCAATGTGACCTTTCTGAGACACCTTCGCCAGCCTCACCACAGACCCGGAAACCCCATCCCCGGCACTCCCAGAGGACTGCACACTCACTTGGCTAGTGAAGGCGACACCCTTCTGTGGCTCATTCACCTGGCTAAACCCCCTAAGTTGCCCGTGAGCTGGTGGGTCCTGAGACCCTGCACACTGGAGGATCTCGCTGCTTGTCGGGGGGCATGAATGAATTCACACTTCTGCTTATACGGCTGTTATCTACTGAGCACCTCCGGTGTGGCTGGCCCTGGCTGAGCACCTCCAAAGTCTCCCTTCACCAGACACAGTTTCCTGCCCTCAGGGAACTTAGGATCTTTTGAGAGGGACAGGCATAGATCAAGTAATCCCACAAAGGGTGATCAGAACTACAAAGAGAAGTACCAGATGCTAAGGGAGGGGACATTAGGGGAGACTTCTTAGAGGAAATAACACTTAAGCCATGAATCAAGATAGGAGTTAGTCCATTAAAAGATTGGAGGCTGAACATTTCTACGAGAAAGAGCCTGTGGAAAATCCCTGAGGCAGGAAGATGCAGGCGCAGTCAGAGACCTAGAGGCCTGTGGGGCTGGAATAAGGCCACGAGCCCCCTACAAGGTGAGAAGGCCAAGCCCCGGGGTGGGTAGGGCCCACTGAGGCTCCTTCCCGGAGAGCAACCGGGCATGACACGGAGGGGCTCACGGCAGGGGAGCTCCCTGGCCACACAGGCTTTTTAGAAAGGCCACTCCAGCTGTGTGTGCAGAACACGCTGGAGAGGGAAAGTGGAAGAACGCCAGGTAGGAGGCCCTGGCGGCAATCCTGGCAAGTTCTGGACGAGCAGACAAATGATAAGAGCACTGTTGCGATGAGTCACCCCTGACAGGAACGAGAACCCACGAGTTCATTCAAGCTTGGGTAACAATTTGGAGAACTTCATGGAACATGGCCACACTCCTCCTTGGCTCCGCCCGTGGTCTCTGTCCCTTCCGACATCTGTCATTTTGAGGAGGAGGGGAAGGTGACGCATTCCTGGGCACAGTAAAATCCTGAGTTAAGTCAAATGCAGACGGGAGCAGGTCAGTTGGAGCCCAGAGGCAAGGCAAGCCCCCAACCTATTTTAAACATCAGGGTTGGCACTAATTTGCCAATGTACAATGCCCTTCTATGTATGTACGTTGTTCCATTTAATCACATCTTCACGCTGAGGTCAGTAAAACTGATCCTGATTGACAGCTAAGAACACTGACTGCTCCACCCAGCCAGATGCACGGGCTAGAGCCAACAGTCACACCCAAGCAGCCAGGCCCCATTCATGAGCCTTGTCCTGCTCTTAACAAATGAGGCCAGGCAAAACTAAGAGTGTGACATTTAAAAGAAAGAAAAATAAAGATTGCAATTTAGGTTTCAAAAAAAAAAAAATGTCCATAGCTGCAGGATGACTAGAAACTCAACACGTGCTCACTAACACTATTTCCGCGAATGCAAGCTTCATTAAAATCCATGCATAATTAAGAAATTATGGTAAATAATGGCCCTCTGTGACCTTGAAATCAGACAACCCTCAGTTTGACTTCCAAAAACTTCCCTCCTAAGCAAAGGTTCCCCACCAGAAATTGGAGTACTGAACCAGCCCTCCACGGGTTGTTGAGAGACTGACGAGAAAACGGAGGTAACTGGGTTGGCATGAAACCTGGCACATTCTGTTAATTCTTTTGTTTCCCCCGGCTTTTATTAACTCTCATTACAGCTCTTGGCCAAGATCAGAACATATCTGAGATACCTCACTCAATGTCTGGTTCCACATTTTATAATAGCAAAAATTTACAGGGCGTTTGGGAAGGGTTATCACAAGACAAGATTTGAGAACACACTAGTCTTGCAAGTCTCAACACCTAAAGGCCCAAGTTCTTGCCCTAGTTTTGTCACTGACTAGCTCTATGATCTCAGGCAAGTCACAACATATTTGTGACTCAGCTGTTACCTGCAAAGGGATGAGGGTTGAGATATGAATTCTAAATGACTTCTAAAGTCCCAGTCGGCTCCAAAAGTCCTTACGTTTTATGAATCCTGCCTTAAGAAAACCTTTTAAGGAAAATGGATTTTCCAAGAAAAGAGCTGATTAGGAGGTCCCACGGTACAGTTTTTAAAATGATAAAAGCAATCAAAGTGATTAAAGAAGAGAACATTTGGTTCATTTTACAAGAAATACAAAAGTAGGGCCAATAGGAGAGGAGCTCAAAAGGAAGCAGCTTTTGACGCAGGCTTAGGAAAAGAGAATTTTCCAACAATAAAAATGATTCGATAATGGATTTTTGATCATTCAAAATTGGGGTATCTTTGAGAGCAGGACAACCTTGTTTCCAACTTTATACTCTCAGGACCTGGTTCAGTCAGTGGCACATAGAAACCTCTTAAGAAATGATGGATAGATGGGGTGGGGAATGACTGTTGATGAGAGGGTACATGGATTGGGTAGACAGATGGGAGGGTGAATGGATGAATGGCCTGGGTGGATGGGGGGGTGGATGAGTGGATAGGTGGAGAGTTGGGTGAATGGGTGGGTAGATGAATGAGTGGACAGGTGGGAGGAGAGGAAGGAAGGAGGGAATGAAGGAGGAAGAAAGAAAAGAGGGAGTTGCCTCAGGAGATAGTGAATTTCCTCTTGCAGGGTTTATTCAGGCATCAGCTGCAAAGGGTGTTGCACAATGGATTTGTATCCCATGTAGGAGGTTCCACTAAAGGTTTATGAGATATTTATTTCCTCACTTCTCCCCCAACTCACATCCTACATAGTTTCGTCACATTAATCTTCCTAAAGGTCAGTTCTGTTGATGTCACCTTCCTACTCAAAAATTTCAGTGGTTCCCCCTTGCTTATTCCGTTAAGTCCAAGATCCTGAGGACAAGGGCTCCATCCCGGCTCCACCTGAAGGACTTCTATTCATTCTTCAAAACCCAACTTGGATATATCTTCCATCAGAAATTATCACTCTTCACAGCGCACCGCCGCCCCCCCCGACTTTATCTGTCTATTGTCGTCCATTATTATGCACAATTATAATGCATTTGGTGACTGGTAACAGGCCTTCTCTTCTATGAGACTGTGAAGTCCCTGAAGAGGGAGGAATCTTTATCTCTGTACATCCAACAAGTGGCTGAGTACCTGACTTTCAGCAGATATTCAATAATAATAATAGAAATTATTTATTATTTTAAAAAATTTTACTGAACTTGTTGAGGTGCTATTGGTTGATAAAACTATGTCAGTTCAAGTGTCGAGCCCCCCAAAGTCAAGTCTCCCTTTGTCATCGTTTATCCCCACCTTTGTGCTCGTCTACTTCCCACCATCCCCCTTTCCCTCCGGTAATCCCCATACTGTTGATTGTGTCTTTGAGGCTGGGGTTTTTTTTTCCCTTCACCCCTTCCCTTTTTCACCCAGCCAATAAACCCCACTTCCCCTCGGACAGCTGTCAGTTTGTTCTCTGTATCTAGGAATCTGTTTCTATTTTTCTTGTTGGTTTATTTTGTGCATTAGACCCTACATATAAATGAGATCGTACGGTATTTGTCTTTCTCTGATTAGCTTATTTCACTCAGTGTAATACTCTCCAGGTCCATCCATGCTGGCGCAAAAGGTAACGGTTCTTTCTTTTTTATGGCCAAGTAATATTTCATTGTGTGAATGTAGCATTTTTATCCATTCATCTACTAATGGACACCTGGGCTGCTTCCAAATCTCGGCTATTATAATAACACTGCAATGAACATACGGGGTGCATATGTTCTTTGGAATCAGTGTTTCGTGTTTCTTCAGATAAATTCCCAGAAGTGGAATTGCTGGGTCATAAGGCAGTTGCATTTTTAATTTTTTGAGGAATCTCCACACTGGTTTCCACAGTGGCTGCCCCAGTCTGCATTCCCACCAACAGTGCATCAGGGCTCCCTTTTCTCCACAACCTCACCATCCCTTGTTGTTTGTTGATTTATTAATGATAGCCATTCTGATAGGTATGAAGTGATAACTCATTGTAGTTTTGTAACAGGGACCCCCTTAAAGGGGGATTGGTAACAATGTCCAGAATGTGGGGTATCCAAGAAAAATTTAGGATATTCTCCCTCCCCCGCCCCAAGGCGGGCCACTCTGGGGAAGGGAGACGAGGAGCAGGGCCTTCCCGAGTTACTTCACATATCAGTAACAGGCCAGCTTCAGACCTGCGGGGAAGCAAGTCCCTTGAGAGTCATTTTGCATGTCGATGACAGCAAGATAGCTTCATACCTGATATGCAAAGATAGTTATTTTGCATATCAACAAAGCTAACCAGGAAGGTTTGTATATCTTAAACCCAGGAGTTAATTGAGAAGAGACTCCCCGAGTTACAGAGCGCCCAGGGCCTGAGAGCTGAGAGACGGTTCTCCCCACGCCAGGGGGGAGCAATGCGAAGACCGTGCGGGAAGGAAAGGGGAGAAAGGACTCCTGCTAGAGGGCCATGAGAGGGCGCCACGTGGGTCTGGATTAAGAACCGGAGATCGTGGTGCTGGGACCTGCGAGAGGCCTGCCTGGCCGACCTGCGGACTTACCTTCTTTTCCTCCTGAAGGACGGTACCCCTAACTGGTCTGACTGGTCTGACTGGGCAAAGTGGGGGAAAGGCAGGACTGTGTGTGTGTGTTGATGGGTATTTTAAAGGGATTTTAAGATTTAATGGCGACATTTAGCCATTACTCAAGACCTGTATAACTTTTGAATAAATAGTTCCCTTCCTTTTCATCAGACTCTGGCACTGAGAGCCATCATTTCTAAGGGCCGCAGGCAAAGAACCTAGAACAGAGGAACTCTGAGGAAGGCGGGGGTGCTGTTCCGAGAACAGTATCTGAGCCCCCCCAAAGTGGGTCCGCATTCGGTAACAGTTTTAATTTGCATTTATCTGATGATTAGTGACGTTGAGCATCTTTTCCTATGTCTGTTGACCATCTGTATGTCCTCTTTGGAGAAGCATCTACTCAGATGCTCTGCCCGTTTTTTAATTGGATAGTTTACTTTTTTGGTGTTGAATTGTATATGTTCTTTATCGATTTTGGATATTAACCCCTTATCAGATGTATCGTTGACAAATATGTTCTCCTATTAAGTGGGTTGTCATTTCATTTTTGTTGATGGTTTCCTTTGCTGTGGAAAAACTTCTTAGTTTAATATCGTCCCATTTGTTTATTTTTTCTTTTGTTTCCCTTGCCCAAGGAGATATATCAGGAAAAAAACATTGCTACAAGAAATGTCCAAGATTTAACTGTCTATGTTTTCTTCTAGGATTTTTATGGTTTCGAGTCTTACATTTAAGCCTCTAATCCATTTTGAGTGTATCCTTTGTATGGTGAAAGAAGGTGGTCTAATTTCACTTTTTTTGCTTGTATCTGTCCAATTTTCCCAACACATCTATTAAACAGACTTTCACAGCCACTACTCAATAATAATAATACGAATGATTTATTATTATACACCAGGTGTTCTGTTGAATTCCTGATGTGCATTATCGACGTGGATCTTTATCTGATGTTGTCCCCATTAAATAAACGAGGAAGCGGAGGTTTAAGGGACAGTGGACAACTTGCACAGGACACAAAGCCAAGAAGCGACAGGGTTGGACTCAACCCCGGTGCCGCGCACCTTCAAGACCTGGGCGGGAGCCACTCCCCAGTGCTGCTTTCCTGGGAGCGAGACCATGCCTGGCAGCCAAAGTGTGCTGTACTTTCACCCGCTGAACAGGCATTTACTGAGCCATTGAGGTCAGGCTCTGGATGTAGAGTCCCCACCCTCAGGAAGCTTCCGGTTTAACGTGTGAAACAGACAAACCCACGAGTACAGCACAGTGTAATGATGCTATTAGAGAGGTATGTTCAGGAAGAAAAGCACTTCAACTGCATTGAAACAGTAATCATAGCAATGACTGCCACAGATCAAGCACCTCCTGCACACTGAACTGAGTGCTGAGAAATCTTATCACGAGGCTTTGTGAATAAATGGCAGCCAAGCAAGGCTACAGTGTAGTGAGTGATTGAGACAATAGTTTCTGGAGTCAAAGTGCCATTGTTCCATGCTCGGTACTGCTACTTTCTAGCTGTGCGCCCTTGGGCGAGTCACCCCTTTTGTACCTTAGTTACCCCATCTGCAAAAGGGAATAGCACCTCCTACCTCCTAGGGATGCTGTAGTGACTAAAAGACTAAACCTATGAAAGACATTAAAAATGTTGCCTGGTATATGGTGTTGCATAAATTTCACTTCCTAAGTAACTTGATCAAGAGCATAGCAAGCACGTGTCTGAGCCCAGCCCGAGTGGCCGCAGCATACAAAGCCTCCCTCCGGGATGCGCCTGAGACGAGGAGATGGCTGCGCTGAGCTTTGGCAGGCAAAGGAAGGGACAGGAACGGTGGAGGGGTATGGCCCCAACGGAGCACCCTGGGGCGCCTTACTGCTGCAAGGCTTGCGCTCATTGCTGTTCATTCTTTTCTCCTGATTACCATCTCTCCAGCCACCTTGACCCACTGAAACCCTGCCCATCAGCTAACAAAGCCCTCCCATGAGACTTCTTCCGTGAATGTGCCCCTGACCTTGCCCGCCTGCACTTGGTTTACACCTCTCTGGTGAGGGTCGTTCTTGTGTAGACAGCGGTATTTACACACGTTCATCCACGTAAGAATGCCCGCACACGCGCGCGTGCCAACAGAGAGCCACTGGGCTTCTGGAACGTCTCACTCTCGTGGAGCAGGTTCTTTATAAAGCCCCGCAGACGATGATCACCGGCTCGAGTTCAGAGGTAACTGTTATACTAATGAGCGTACCAAAGCCCACCTCAGAAACCATCCAGGAACTGCAGAGAGGCAGCTCCACTATAAACGATGTTTCCTGCTCATCCTAACTCATCGTCTTAAATTTGTCACTCATGGGGGAGGTACACTGGGATTTATTATCTAAAATTGTGACTCCATCTAAGTAGTTAAAAAACAAACAAGGAGAGCTTGAGACAAAAGAAGCCTCTACTCTCCCCAAATATGTATTTATCTGAAACTCGCATTTGCTTTCTTGGCTTCCTTGTAAACTACGGTGGATGAAAGCGAAAAGAAATTTTATATTAAAAATTATCAGAAACATAATAAAAGTTGCCTAATGCCAGCTGATGTCAAATATTTTTTTTTTAACACTAAAGTAATTTTCCTCATGGCCAATTTTTTGATCCAAAACCTTAAGAATACATTTCAAACCAAAGGGTAATAGCAAGTTGGGGAAAATGACCAAACAAACAAACAAACAAAAGTGAAAGTGTGAAGTTAATGACTGAAATGGGCAATTATGAATGAGCTCCGTCTCTTTTCCCTCTTTCAGTCCAGTCATATAAGGGGTAGGTAGATTCGTGGTCACAATGCAGTCAAAGTGACAGAAACAAAGTAGAAAGATCAAGAGATCCAAAAATTAGGTAATCAATCATTTTTCATAAAAGTAACTTGGCTTCTGAGTACTGATTAGTCTTTATTACAGTCCCATTTTTTAAAAAAAATCATGGGCTTAAAAATTCTTAGAAAATTAGAATTAAAGATTTTTCTGGCTTTTTAAGGTATTTTTTAAGGCATCAACTTACTTTTAATGACTACAGGTTAAGCAACAGAAAGAATAAAAATACATTTGATGCCAAATAAGACATTTTGGGGCTTCTCCAAAGCAGAAGGACAGGGGAATTGAGTAACTGACAAGAGTTAAAATTGAGATGGCTTAATGGGACAGCAAGTCCATCAAACTAAGTTATTTTTCCTCCTAACTGTCTAAAATTACCTTAGAATTTTACCTTATTTAGGTAATTTTACCTAACTGTCTAAAATTACCTTAGAATTTCTTGATACTTTAGAAATGCCATCTTGCTTTAGGTAAAAATGATCTATTATCACAAACCTTCCTTGTCCACACCACTCAAGTATTTTAGAATACTGCTTGACAGCTAACCAGACCTAGAAAACTTGTCTAGTAAAATGTCATAACCAACCTCACGAATTCTCATTTCTTATTTGAAGTATCAACTCCATAAACCCAAAGCTATATGGACAAATGCCCCAAAAGTAATTTCAGGCTACAAAAAAATTGCCCCAGCTTTCATTCCCCAAAGATATACATTGTGAGGAAAATAACTGGAATCAGTATTTTTTCCCTCCTTGCACGGCCTGAATCTTGGATCTCGGAGAGCAACAGGATCTTTTCAAGATTTCCCTAAAGATCTCCTGAACTTTTGGATCTCTGACTGCTCCCCCCGCCCCATGGTACAGCAGCAGACCCAGGATTCAAATCGTGATTCCAAATTCTATTCCGACATGAGGGGTTAAAGGCAACCTCAACAATAGCTCTTCCCCTCCATTGCTCTGGAAGAAGCAGTCAGAGTGATCCTATTAAAACCAAGTTATTATTTCACTTGTACGTGGAATCCAAGCAACAAAACAAAATTGAAAGAGACTCACAGACACAAAGAGAGAGCTGGTGGTTGCCAGCGGGGAGGGCACTGAGGCGCTGGGTGACAAGGGTGCAGGGACCAAGAAGCACAAATCGGTAGTCGGAGAATAGTCACAGGAAAGCAAGTAAATCATAGGAAATACGGTCAATAACACTGTGATAACGACACGTGTATGGGGCCAGTTGGGTACTGGAAATACTGACAGAAACACTTGATAAAGTGTATGATTGCCTAGCCACTAAGCTGTACACCTGAAACCAATACAAAATAAAACTGAAAGGGAAAGAAAAACACCAAAATCCTAAATCAGATCATGTCATGATCCTGCTCAAAACGTCCCCTTCGCCGTCCCTCTCAGAGGAAAAATCAAGGCTGGACAGTGGCCCCAGACCTCAGGCCCCTGTGTATTCGGGCCCCTGTGCCCTCGCCTTCTGCTCTCACTTTTGCTCACCCCCCTCCAGCCACCTGGGCCTCTCTCTGCACTGGCTCTTCCTCATCTGGAATGTTCTTTTTCCGAACTGCTACCTGGCTAACTCTATTACCTTCCAATCTTTGAATAAATGTTTCTCTTCCAATTGGGTTTCTTTAAAATGACAGGTCCTCCAAGTGTTCTTTCTGTTTCTTTTTCTCAGGATACTTACCACTTTCCAACAAACAATATAACAGGCCTATTTATTGTGTGTCCTGCTTAATGTCTGTGTCCCCAGCTAGACCGCATGCTCCTTGAGGGCAGGGATGGGCCTTCATCCTTCTCTGATGTACCTCCAGTGTCCGGTCTGTAGCAAGTGTTTAACAAATATTTCTGGAAGTAATGCATGAGATCTTTTATTCCTCTGACTTTTCTTATGATTCCATGAAGTATCCAGTACTTCCTGCTTGGTAAACTGAGAACTATTAATTCCCTACCCAGGAAACTGAGTGAGTAAACCAGTCCAGGAAACTGACTAACTGAAGTCCGAAAACATTTGATTAATTGCCACCATTTATTGAGAATTTATCATGTCCCAGATACCGTGTTATACATACGTTTTTTTCATTTGATCGTCACCAAAAGCAAGTTACAAAGATGTTGCATTCCTCCCTAACGTCTCTAGGGCCTAAGGCAACTTAGGCTGAGCAAGATGAAGTATATAACACAAGATCCCACCGCTGTGAGTACTTGTGCCAGCCTTTCTGCAGACAGATCCAGGGCTGCCTGACGCCCATTCTACTGCCTTCGTTATGAAACTGATCAACACAGACTCATAGACACAGAGAACCAATTGATGGTTGCCCGGGGGGCAGGGCAGAGGCGGATTTAACCTGATAGTATGTTTAAATATTTTCTTCTGAGCCCGGGGCTTCAACCAACCTTAACCTGCCTCTGGGGTGGAAGGCGCGGGGGTGCTGAGGGACTGGGTGAAAAAGGTGAAGAGATTAAAAAGTACAAGTTGTAAAACCAATTATAAAAATAGTCACGGGGACGTAAAGTGCAGCCTAGGGAATATATCAATGACATTGTAGTAACTATGGTGTTAGATGGGTACTAGACTCATCGGGGTGTTCACTTCAAGTTATATAAATGTCTAATCATCATTTTGTCTGCCTGAAACTGATATAATACTGTATGTCAACTGGAATTGAAACAATTAAAAATTTAACTAGCTAGATAAAATGGATTCACCTTTTCAGTAGCCCCTGACAACAGCTAGACCCCATGGACACGTTATAATAAGACCCCAAGGTGCTTTTGATCATAGAGAAAAGCTGGATAAAAAAATAAGTAAATAAATGCAATAAAATGTTGTGAAAGATGCTGTACTTTTGTAATAAAACATATGGTCATTCTAACAAAATGTTTCTGACACTGTTACCACCAAGCCGGCAATGACAGAACATAAAAGGGAGATGGCGTGGCCCACTGAATTCAGCACGGTCATCCCAAACTCTTGCTGTGACCCGCCTCACTGTGACCCCCTCACTAAGCCTCAGCAAACTGGCGCAGTGCCACCCAGCCTTATGTACTGCCTGCAGATTTTAAGACTAAATGAGAAAAACCTACGTGCAAAATTAATGAATTTACCAAAGAAAGTCACTCGACAAGTAAAATTATCTCCTGAACGCAATTTCTGAGGTTGGTTGGAGTGGTTTGAGAGCCATTTCACAAGCCCGGCAGAACGAAACCGGGGCCAACTCAGACAGCCGAGCCCGGCCGTTCCCAGAGCACGGCAGAAAAGGGAAGAGTCTACCGGAGGCTCTTTCTTCTGACTCATCTCAGTGGTGGACCAACGTCTTAGTTGCCACCAAGCCACAAAGGAGACAGGGTCCATGAGCAAAAGTTTCCAGAAGGGTCAGCCTCTCCTCAGGCAGAAGGGGAAACAGTCCAAACCAGTCAGCCACTTCTATGGCTCACTGTAGGCAGTGTGGTTAGTCAAGGTTTGGGGGTACCGTCTCCATCCCAGAAGCTACTGTCACCACGTTAAGAAACTGCTGAGTCGCAGACACTGGGGAGAGGGGAAAGGCCACTGAAGGGTTCTGCTGATCCCACGCACACAGCATGACAACACTCGCTCCTCAGTCAGACCTGGCGTCATTCCAAAACTGTCCGTTAGAGCTTCTACCCAAATTGGCCTGATGGCTCCTCAACCAGACACTGGCTGAGGAAACATCTGCTCCCACTTTTCCAAGGTGGCAGGCGGCAACCTCAGGGACTAGGGATGGTGCTGGAAGGACAATCTAGCATGCTGACGTTGGAAATTGCCTCATTCAGGTGAACTATCTGAACCTTCCAAGTGTCACATGGGTAACTGAAGTTTTTCTTTTACTCGATCATTTTAAATTGTGAGCTCAAATATCTAAAATTGGATTACGCGTCAATGCCAAGAATTCCTCTTGTGATAACTGCTAAAAACCCCAAATTTAAAATCCCTGCTTCAACTATTTTAGTCAAGATAGCCATCCTGAAGTCTTAATTTTTGATGCGTTTTATTTGCAGAAAATGTTACTTTATTAGTGATGTCAAATAAACCAATCATTTCTAGGGGGGGATTTTTTTTTTTTTTTTTAATGAAAAGCCTTCAAAGTATTCCATAACCACTCTGAGAGCTATCTTGACACATGGATGTCTTTGGGGGAGGGGTGTACTTAAGATCTAACTGTACTTGAAAAATAGCATTGTCACTATGGAAGCAGCTCTAAATTTTGACTGTTTTCCCTTATGCTTGCAAAGGCCACATTCTTTACAGAACGCTCTCCCTTGCACTGCAAAGGGCTTGACAGTAAGCCACCTGCCTGTAGCACACGCTGCCTTCCCAAGGTTGTCACCTCTCCTCTCTCTGTTCAAGTTCCACTCTTAGCTGAACAGCCAATGTGAAGGTAGAGAAGAGATTAGCTGGAACACTGGCACTTACCAAGAAAGGGAAAAGGCGACATTCATTGATTCAATCGTTCCTTCCTTGAAGGAATCACAGACAGGGCCCATTCAGGTCCTTGTCACTGGATAAGCTGGCCTAATTCCAGTCTCTTTTCCAGACACTTCACCAGCAACGTGTCTATCAAAATCGTGTCAAGGGTGAGCAAGTTGTGTTTGAAAACAAATGCTTCACAAATTTTACAGTTACAAGGGTCGGCATTTTGGAGTGCACGCTTGTCCCGTCGTCCCGTCGACACAATGACGACGGTTGCCCTGAGGCGTCTGAAGCCCCCTTTCGGAACTGCCTTCGGAGTCTGCCCATTTCAATAGCTCAGGACAGTAAGCTGTCATTCTATGAGATGGATTTGATTCTGGGAAGCGACCGGGAGGCTTTCAGAGCCAAGCTCGTCAAGTTTGCTAAATAAGGTAGGTAATCACGTTGAGTTAATACTGAATTTCACAAAAATGAGGTGTGACCATTAGAGTGATGAAACTGGTTTTCTTATGAGGATCACGGCTGGACTCTGCAAGCGAATTCAGAGTGATGGATATTCTTATTTTTCATGTGTTTTCAAGCAATGCCAAGATCTTTGGAATTAGTACAAAATCACCAAAGCTACTTTGAAGACAACATTTCCCCTTTGGGCACACGCATGTTGTATATACAATAAATTAAATGAATGATTTCTGCCAACTGCCTCCTGAGCTAACATTCTGATTAATTTTCAGACAACTTTATTCTTTTCCCATTATCATTCCCATAAATTAAACTCATTCACTGTGATGGATAAAAATGCTGAATTATATGATTCCTTCAAAGAAAAAAATGATTGAATGAATGAAAAGAAAGTCTTATTTAGCAACTTCCAATTGAAGCGTTTTTAGAGGATAAAGCATCAATCCAAAGGATGTTTACTGCGCACACAGCTAGCCCAGAGAAAGGGAGAGAAGAGAGAAGCTCAGTGCATCAGCAGCGACCACCTAGATCTCCTTTTAAGAAATCATCTATTTCGGAAAATGACTTTGCTGCTATGAAGATGTAATTTGTCACCGGCAATCGTTTTGGGCTGGGACTGTCATTTCTGTGTTATCCAAGTTGTTTTCTTAAATGGGATGGAGCGGGGTTTCCTATGAAATTCCTTAGGGGAAGACTCCTTGCTCTGTGGAAGGATCTTCTTACCCTGTGTCATGCGAAAAAAGTTTTCCCGGACATGATGGGACCAACACTACCGGAGCCGTTCAGGTCTCATCTCTCCATTTTAAAACTCCTACCCCAGGTAAATTCACCTTCTTGAAATAACCAGTGCTCCAGGAGAGAGATCTGGAATTCTCCAAATCTCCTACTCACACATTCGAGGCAATGGGCAGAGGGTAAGCACACCCTAGCTCTCCTAGGTTCTTGGAAGCGGGGTGCTGCTGTGACAAACAGTGAAAAGTGTAGACAGTGGCTTGCTCACGTGACTCCTCTTTGCTGCAGCATATCCCCGATATTTTCTTTTCTGCTCTATGTCACTTTTGAAAGGCTCTTCAAAAGCTACCAAGTTGATTTCATGACTCATTCATGGGTCACCTTCCACAGTTTGAAAAACACTGACCAGGTGTTTTTGACAGTGTGGCCCACAGGGCACTTACATTAGAACAGAACAGGCAAAAAAAAAAAAAAAACCCAAAACAAAACAAAAACCAAAAAAACCAAAAACATGTAAACCATCCCAGACCTACTACAACAGATTATCTGTTGGTAAAACCCAGGAACTTTCATTTCAATAAGTTTCCTAGGCAATTCTGGTGTGCGCTGAAGTTTGAAAACATGTCTAGATTGGTATCTGGCTATGAGGCATAAGGAAACAGGTCCAAAGAGGCTACGTGACCTTTCAAGGTCAAGCCACTAATCAGTAGCAAAGCGAACTGTAGGGATCCTTTCTCTACTCCTGGATAGTGTTCTTTAAAACACAGGAAGAATACTACTCATGCCAGCCTCAGCATCCCACAACTCTTCTCCATGGTCAAGCTCACTGCTATATCCCCAATGCCCAGAACAGCGCCATGTTGGGGCGGGGGGGGCTGCTGGTTAGGAAAAACCATAGAAATGTATGTTTTATCACTTTGAAAATTAAAGTTCCAAGAAGCCGGGAGCGCTAAAATCACACACACAGCCAATCCAACAACCAGCAGATAGCGCAGTAAATATTAATCTTCCTCGAATGCACCTGTGACCTAACAAAGCAAATTATATTAAATGTTGAAAAATGAAATGAAGGAGGCAAAGGCACTTTGTTCTCCCTCCACACAGATAAGAACAGAACGTTACATAAATGATCCAAAGGCGGCCAAAAGAATCAATATACTACTAGTAATGGGAAACAAGTTACAAATGGTTTTCTCAGATTTTAGCAAAGGGACAAGAGCAATGAAAAGCAAGTCAAACTAGGACATTTCATAAATCTGTATGTAAGAGTATAAGCATAAACCATGGAACTGGAACACGTACTGCCGAACCCACGGCTTGGTTAGGGTTTCTGATTTTGCCTTCGCAACGTCAGTTCTCCATCAGATGGGCTCCCCCAGATAGTTCGGGTGCACACGGCCAAGTCCTAGCGCCACAGGTAGAGCTGTTCCCACAGTAGGACCAGTGCTCTGTGAAGTGTCTGCTGAGTAATGTCTATCCTCTTTTCCAGAAGCAGCCCAAGAAAGGTTGTCCCAGGGTCTAAAATCAAATTAATTCCATATGCATTTCTTGAGCAACTATTAACTTCTGGTGTGAGGTTAATACATTAGTGTGAGGCTGTGGGGAAGTAGGAGGAGATTTAATTAGACTAAGCAATTCTGAAGTCACATATTCT
>PVJD01015767.1:0-23685 GCA_004026545.1 Mormoops blainvillei
GAAAAAATGATCTACTCACTGGTACAGAATAGTGTCTGAAACACACCTGTATATCTTTAAGGTTTTAGATAGAAAAAAATTTTTCTTGAAAATTCATAACTGTATTCCTATCCTTAGCCAGAGTTGGGATTAAAATATTTCTATCTGTATGGTTCCAGATTTAAGCCAATAAATTAACATAAAAGCATTGCGAGCTTATGAAAACCCTGGGCATTTGGTAAAGTAAATGTAAAACCTCTCTGGAGGAACTCCCTCAATCCAGATAGTACAAGATTCCTACTAACAGAGTTTTGAAGAACGCACAATACAAAATTTCAAAGCACAAAGAAAACAAAATCAAGAGTTAGCCACCATTGAGAGTTAGCATACACAATAAGCAGCAGTAATATACTATGGAGAACTTCAGATAGAAGAACTGCGTGGTAAAGATAAAATAAGTGTGCTTAAAATAGTTAAGGATATAACTGGGATCAAAACCATAAGAAAGAGGCAGGCACCATGAAAAAGAGAGAGAAAACTTAAAAAAAAAAACAAATACAACCAAATAGAACTTTTGAAATATATTTTAGAAATACAGTCACTGATTTAAAAACTTGGTGGACAGATTGAACAGTTGATTTGGCCCACCTGAAGACAGAATTTTTTTTAAGTATATTTTATTGATTATGCTACTATAGTTGTCCCATTTTTTCTCCCCTTTATTCCCTTTCTCCCTTCACCGCCCTTCCCACCAGTATCCCCTCTACCCTTAGTTCATGTCCATGGGTCGTACATATAAATTCTTTGGCTTCTCCATTTTCTATACTATTCTTAACCTCCCCCTGTCTATTTTGTTCCTACCAATTATGCTTCTTATTCCCTGTACCTTTTCTCCCTCTCTTCCCTTATCCCTCCCCGCTGATAACCCTCCATGTGATCTCCATATCTGTGATTCTGTTACTATTTTAGTAGTTTGCTTAGTTTGTTTTCAGGTTCAGCTGTTGATAGTTGTATGCTTGTGGTGATTTTACTGTTCATAGTTTTTGATCTTTTTCTTTTTCTTAGATAAGTCCCTTTAACACTTCATATAATAAGGGCTTGGTGATGATGAACTCCTTTAATTTTACCTTATCCGGGAAGCACTTTATCTACCCTTCCATTCTTAATGATAGCTTTGCTGAATAGAGTAATCTTGGATGTAGGTCCTATCCTTTTGTGACTTTGAATACTTCTTTCCAGCTGCATCTTGCCTGAAAGGTTTCTTTGGAGAAATCAGCTGATAGTCTTACAGGAACTCCTTTGTAGGTAATTGTCTCCTTTTCTCTTGCAGCTTTCAAGATTCTCTCCTCATTTTTAATCTTAGGTAATGTAATGATGATGTACCTTGGTGTGTGCTTCCTTGGGTCCAACTTGTTGGGGACTCTCTGAGCTTCCTGGACTTCTTGGAAGTCTATTTCCTTTGCCAGATTGGAGAAGGTCTCCTTCATTATTTTTTCAAATAAGTTTTCAATGTCTTGTTCTTCTTCTTCACCTTCTGGCACCCCTGTGATTCAGATATTGGAACACTAAAAGTTGTCCCGGAGGTTCCTAAACCTGTCCTCATTTTTTTGAGTTCTTGTTTCTTCATTCTGTCCTGGTTGAATGTTTATTTCTTCCTTCTGCTCCAAATTGTTGATTTGAGTCCTGGTTTTCTTCTGTTCATTGTTGGTACCCTGTGTATTTTCCTTTATGTCACTTTGCATAGCCTTCACTTTTCCTCTATTTTGTGACCATACTCAACCATTTCTGTGAGCATCCAGATTACCAGTGTTTCGAACTCTGCATCTGATAGGTTGGCTATCTCTTCATTGCTCAGTTCTATTTTTGGAGCTTTGATCTGTTCTTTCATTTGGGCCATCTTTTTTTGTCTGTGGTGTGCCTGTTATGTTGTAAGGGGTGGAGTCTTAGGTATCTACCAGGGCTGGGCAACCCACGTGTTGCTTTGTGGTGCCCTATGTGGAGGGGAGGGGTCAGAGAGGGAACAATGCCGCTTAGTTGGCTCTCCCTCTCCTTGGCTTTCAGTCACTTCCCCCACTACCCACAAGCAAATTGGTCCCTTTTGGTGCTGGTTCCTGGGTGGGTGGGTTTCTGTACATTCTAGGATCCTGAGGTCTTCTCCAGTGAACTCTCCTGTGAGGCTGGGAGTTTCTCCTGCTGCCACAACCCCCACAGGTTTTTACAGCCAGACATTTTAAGGCTTTCTTTTCCCGTGTTGGAACCCTGGGTTGCATGGTCTGTCTAGCTCCCTTGTTGTTCCTCCCAGTTTGTCTGCACACAAATGTGGGACTGCCAGCTGCTGTCACACCCGCCCAGTCCTCCAGCCACTGCCTTGCCATGTCCCCTTGTCCCTGGCTTCCTGTTTCCGGCCCCCTACCAGTCTGGATGAATGTTTCTTCCTTAGCCCCTTCATTGTCAGACTTTCATACAGTTCAATTTTCTGGCAGTTTTTGTTTTTTTTTTTTATTTGTTTTTGTCCTTCCTTTGGTTGTGCAAGGAAGCGAAGTTATCTACCTATGCCTCCATCTTGGCTGGAAGTGCTGAAGACAGAATTAATACACTGGAAAATAGATCTAATTGGAAATTGTGATGCAGTTGCTTTCATTTTGCCTTTGGACATTACATTTTGCCTATCTGGCTGCTTCTTTGAAGTGAAAGCCTATTTTTAGTTATTCCCCCATCCCTTTTCTGCTTTAGTGCACAAATCTTACACATTTCTGGCTCCTTTCTCTCTCAGTGTGTGTGTTACTATGAGTGGACCATTTTACCAGAGGTATTCCTACATGTAGCATGCTCTGATATCGTAAATGAATCTACTTTCTTATTTAAAAAGGATAATTTTTCATAATATTGAAAGAAGCTGCAGTTTAGATGACTGAGTGGATATTGGTCATCCTGGAGGGAAATAAGAAAACTAGAAATAGGCAAATTAGTCCTGGTTTTAAAAAATGGATAAAGCAGTTTCTATAAAATAGGTAATCTAAATTTGTTGACTATCCTAAAAATCTTCTAAACAAGGTACTTAATTTTAAACAATTATTTTAAGAAGAATTATAGTAAGAATTACATTAAGGAGATCTTAGAATGAACCCTGTTTCAGAAGAGCAAGTTATCCTATCTACCTACCTGTCTATCTTGTCTATCATCTATCTATCTATCTATCTATCTATCTATCTATCTATCTATCTAATTTACTGATAGAGCAATAGAATGTTATAATAGAATATATAAAAATTCTTCTAGACAAGTCAGATAAATGTGTATTATATTATGTTAGTCAAGGTACAGGAAATAGAAAATATTTTAGGTATTTTAAGGGGAAAAGAATTTACCACATTTCATCAAAACTTTTTCAGCTGTCAGATGCCTCCTTGTTTCTAAGAAATCCAAAGTGCTATCAAGTTACGCCAAAATGCCTTACTGAATCTGGAGTGAATCACTTACTTTAGCCTTTTATTGTTTTGAAGGTATTTTATCTATTTTGAGTGATTTCATTATTTCTACTGCTTTTGGTTTCATTACTTGACATGAGGTAGGCAGTTCTTTTGCACTAATATCAGTAACAAAACTGGGAAGCTCTCTCACAAGGTGGGGCTGGCCCACTACCACCTATGCGTCAAATTTGTAAGTGAAGTTTTACTGGAGCACAACCATGTCCTGTGCGTATCTATAGTGTATGGCTCCTTTCATACTATAAAGGCAGAGTTGGGTAGTTATAACAAAGACTGTATGACTCCCAAGGAAAGGCTGGCCCTCTGTAGAAAAGAATTTGCCAACTCCTGCTATAAGAAAATATATAAGAACTACCATTTATTGCTATTGTGACACACTATACCAAGGGTGCTGTGTGTGGAGAATTCTCTTATCCAACATGGCCAGGATGAATGTTAGTTGACTGAATCATTCAGCTAGTCAACAGATAAATATAGAGCAACTAATATCTACCAGACAACATATTTAAGGGGCTTGGAATCAGTGAACAAAACAAATAACTGTTGTTTTCATGGAGCTTACAGTCTAGTTGGCTATGATAGGGCAGGGAGGATGAAAGGAAATATAGAGGAGACAAAATAACTGAATTAGTATGTAAAACAGGCATTATGTCAGCTCATGATAACTATGTATTTAAAATAAAGCAGAAAAGGAAGTGCTGGAGCCAGGCTTTAAATGGAGAAGTCAGGGAAGCTTACCAAGGAAATGGCATTGGAGTGAGGGCCTGAAGGAGGTAAGGATAGCATTTGCAAGCAGAGGCAATAAGGAGAGTATGTACCTTATGTTTTGAAGAAAAAGTAAGAAAACTATGTGTTTACAAGGGAGAAATAAGTAGAAAATAAGATCAAGGAGGTAAGAAGAAATGAGGATGGGGGTGGTGCTGATTATGGGCCATGACGAATTTGGTTTTTCCTGTGAGAAGAGAATCTGTTGGAGAGTTTTGAGCAGAGGAGTAATATGAACCTACTTACCTCTGCTGTCTTGCTGAGAGTAGATGAAAATAGGGCAAGACTAAAAGCCCACTAGATAGGGCTTTGGAGGCAGTTAGAGAGCATTTATAATAATCCATGTAAGAGCTGATGGTTGCTTAGACCATTGAGGTGGTGTTGAAGGTGGTGGAAAGATATATGGAAACTTTTCATGGTGGGAAGCTTTGAATAAATAAAAAAATTGAGAGAGTATAATGAATCCCTCCAACTTGAAAACGTAATGATTAACTTAGGACCAGTTATCTTTATCTATAACCCACTCAATTCTCCCTCTACCATTTTATTTTGAAGAAATCCCAAACAGTTCTGGATCTATTTTGAAGGCAAAACCAAAGGATATGCTGCCAGTTTGGATGTGGGGTGTGAAATTTAAGGGTGATTCCCAGAGCTCCAGGAAGGATGGAGCTGAGACTCCCTGGGATGGGAAAGACTGAAGAAGGAAATGAGCTTGTTTTGGTGGGGGTGGGAGTAGAATTCAGGAGTTTGGATTTTTACAGTGTACTTTGAGATTATCAGCCATTCAAGACAGGCAGCTGGTCGGTCTATCTGTCTATCTGCCTGTCTGTCTGTCTATCATCGCTTTCTGTATCTATTCATCTATTTGTATATCTAATATATATCCAGACTTTTTACTGTGAAAATTCATGGCGGAGGTGGGGCTCTTTATAATTGGCATTTGCTGACCTCTGTCATTATATTTCCCTCAACTCCTCCACAGGCGCTGCGCCCTCTTTTTGTACTTTGAAGGCCAGTGAATTCCAAATGTTGTTGAATATTAGAACCATGTGGGAGAGATTTAAAAAATCCCGATGCCCAGGTTGCATCCCATACCCATTATATCAGCAATGTCTGGGGGTGGACCCAGACATCAGTGCTTTTTTAGAGTCTCCAGATGATTTCAATATTCAGCAGAGTTTGGAAATGGACTGCTGTAGCCCCTGGCTACTCAAAGTGTGGTTCTCCATCCAGCAAATGTGGTCCTCCCTGCAGCAGCATTGGCCTCACCTGAGAGCTTGTTGGAAATGCGGAACCTCGGGCCTCACGCAAGCCCCTGAATCAGAAGCTGCCTTTTCACAAGCTCTTCCAGGGATTTCTGTTCACATTACTGTCTGAGAAGCACCACAACGATCTCTTGCTTTTTTATGCCTTTGCAGAAGCCATCTTCTCTGTCAAGGGTCTGCCCACACATCCTGCTGCCTCATTCCCACTTATCTTTTAAGATCGACCTCAGGTCGACCCCTCCTGGAAGACTTCCTAATCCTTCCTTCCACATACTCAGGCTGTTCTTCTGGAGACGCCTTCTCTTGTATTGGTTATATCCCTACTATAGTTACTGTAATTGTTTAGTCAATAGTCTCCTAGATTGTGAACAGCGGCAAAGATTCTATCACTGGTAGTAGGTGCTCAGTCAGTGTTTGTAGAATGGAATGGCTAAGGCGGAAATCAGTCATGAGAGGCTCACAGGTGTAGATGGTGAGGGCCTGGATCTGCCGGATCATATCACTGGAGAGACCGGCGCTAACCAACAGCAGGCGCGATGTGTGTGAGTTCTGATCTTGGGGCTGTGTGAAGCTGTTGATTATCTTCCTTGGTGTGGGGAGGGAGACTGTGGTTTGCACGGTGTGTGCTTGTAGCCAGAGGGAAATCTGTATTCTTAAGGTGTAATTTACTCATAGCTCTGGGGCAGAATGAGGGGTTAGGATAGCTTGGATTTCTTTTAAGACTTTGTTAAAATTTTCCTATGAGAACTTCTTTTCCTAATTGTGAAATCGGTACACAGAAAATATATGTAAGTCAAACCATTATGCTGCACCCTAAACTTATACAGTAATGCATATCAATTATATCTCAATAAAATGGACCAAAAATACAAAGAAAGTATAAATTATTTGTAATCCTGTCACTCAGAAAAAAATTTATCGTTTTGGTTTACCCTTTTCTAGTATTTATATGGAGAAAATACTACTATATGATGTCTTATAAAGATTTAGGTAATCTGTCCTCCTCGTGCCTCTCTGACTTGCTTTTCTTTGACTTGTTCCCACTACTTGAGCCACACTCCTCCCATCGTTGTCACGTATTACGCACGTCAGGCGCGCTCTACCTTCAGGCTGCTCTTCTGGCCTTTTCCCAAAGGGGACCACCTCCCCAAATATCCCTCACCTGCTAGTTTTCGCTCAAACCTCACATTCTTAAGACAGCCTCGCCTACTAACCCTATGTAAAACCGAAGCCCAACCCAACATTTCCTTAAACCCGCCACTTCCGGTCCCCCTTTACCTGCTCTATTCTACTTTTCTTAACAGGATTTAGGATGTTCTAACACGGTATAGAACACCCTTATTTTATTACCTCTATTGTTTATTGCCAGACTTGCCTGCCCTCTTTGCCCCGCCCCCTGCCACTTCCAGAATCTAAGTTCTTCGGGGGAGTCTCTGTGAGCGTAGTTGTAATTGACATATAGTAGACGGTCAATAAATATTTGTTGAAGAGATGAATGTATACGTAACTAACTAAGGGAGTAATATATTGTGACATGCTGTTTTGTGATAAACTGTTGTTTTTAACTTAGCAATATTCGCTGTCCATCTTATTACATAAATAAATATTCTTGGACATGGCTATATCCTTGAAAGTTTTTATGATTTCAAACAATTTAGGTAAGTATTATTAAGCTCAAACATCTGTAGAAATTTGAAGCAAGATAAGGAAGAGCTAACCACATCCCATTCATTATATTTGTTCATGTATATTTGTTCAATAAATGGATATATATACTTTATCATATAAATATGTTTATGAAACTATATAAAATATGTAAAAATATATTTTATAAAACAAGGTATACATATTTTCATTATATTATATATTCATGTATATATACAGGTGAATTGAACTATGTGGGTTTGAATTACAGGGGTCCACTTATACATGGGTGTTTTTCTTTTCTTTCTTTTTTTTTTTTTGTATATTTTATTGAGTATGCCATTACAGTTGTCCCATTTTCCCCCCTATGTCCCCTCCACCCTGCACCCCATTTCATCGTCCCCACACCTTAGTCCATGTCCATGCACTGCACACCCCAGTTCTTTGGCTTCTTAATTTAATATGTGGGTGTTTTTCAATGAACCCTTGTAAATGAATTTTTCCTTCTTTATGACTTCTTTAATAACATTTTCTTTTCTCTAGTTTAATTTATTATAAGACTATGGTATATAATACATATAACATACAACACATGTGTTAATAAACAGCATATGTTATCTGTAAAGCTTCCAGTAGGGTAAAGGTAGTTAAGTTTTTGGAGAGTCAACAGTTATACATGGGGGGAAGGCATACTTAACCCCCACATCGTGCAAGGGTCAACTGTATATATACACTATTATGTTGAAAAAATAGTGGTAGAGAGGATGAGGAAATAAAAATCCAAATTATATATTTAAATAATATCCTTGCAGGCAGGAGCCATATGTAACTTAAATTTTTTTCTTCCCAGTCATATATCGTAGAATCTCTGTCCAGTTCCGTTTGGGGTCATCTCATTCTCAATGCAGTGGCTGCTACTTGCCTTGGAGATGTCTGTGACAGCAGCTGCCCCTCCCCCCATAGGGGGACAAAAAAGGCACTTTCTCTTCCTCTCAGTTTTTGGCCCTGTTTCCATGGGTGACTGGTCCTCTGGTTGATGACAAGATGACTCCAAACTAAAATGCACTTTTTATTCTTAGATATAATTTTCAGGTATGGAGGGGAGTTGTGTGTCATGGGGAAGAAAGAAGCAAAGGCTCTTGTGATTAATGGGAAGAAAGAAGTCCGTTTTGCCTCTAGTCCCTTACTTTGTCCCTTGGTCTTGCTCATTCTCCCTTATCCATAGTCCTGCCGCTGACCATTGTGATTGTGCAACCACCTATAGCTTTTTCATCTATTTACCAGCATGGTTCACACGTTCCAAACGACAGCCGAGACATTAGGAGCTATAACTTAGGGAGAACAGCCAGTCTTTCTTATTGTTCTTTGGCATTTGTGTTGTTTTAAATTCCTTTTTTTTTTTTTTGCTAATTATTCTGCAAGACAGTGAGTGCGAAGGGTCTTATATTGGAATACAAATGAAGTCAGAGAAGGCTGGTATCTTCTGTTTTTCAGAAATGAATTTTTAAAAAATGGGTCTTCTGAAGTGTACATTACTCTTTTCATTAGAATGAGGAAAAGTTATGTGGAGGGTGGCATACTGAAAGCCTTAAAGAAAAACTTCAATTGAGATATCAGATGAAAGTAGAACAAGAGTTTCTTAAGGCTTATATAACTGTAGAGTAAGAGGCATTTATTGTTACCAGCCTGTCTATGTTTTCTCTTCATCTTTTCTATAGTGCATATTTGTCATCTTTTTAAAAAAGCTGTATTTCAAAACCCTTCACATCTTTCAGTCCAAAGAGATTTCTGAGAAGTCCCATTGGTGATGGAAAAATGGATTTACATAACAAAATGTAATTTATAAAGATAATTTGAACATAAAGTAGACTAGAAGATTATCTTTTCTGGAGTTCAAAAATCAGTTTGGTAAGTCCAACATATATGTATAAAAATTATATAACACATATTTATGAGAAATGAGAGTAGATATAAATATTCTTTTCGAGTAGTCCGGATAATTAGAAAAGAAGTAGAGGGGGGAAAACCCACTTGCAACAAGAAGATTTAATTTCATGCGTAATCAGAAGAAATATGCCAAGTAATTCATCATTAATTCAAATAGTCAAGAAAAATCTAGGAAAAGCCCTAGGAAGCATAATTAGCTATGCAGAAGGTTGAAACATTTGCAAAATGTCACAATTATAAATTGCATTTTTTTCCCATGAGAACTGAGCAATGCTTTATCAACAAATCCCAAAAGACTTTTCAGCAGGCCTCAACAAAAAATACTTGTACTTGATGCAGGTGTTTTCACCTAGAGAGAGAAGTGGCTGACTTTGGAAGGTTCGCTTCTCCTTTCTTCTTTTAAATTAAATTTATTGGTGTGACATTGGTTAATAAAATTATATAGGTTTAAGTGGTACAATTCTATAATACATCAGCTGTATGTTGTATTGTGTGTTCACCACCCCAAGTCAAGTCTCCTTCCTCACTTCTTATTTTTTCAAAGCTCTCTGGAAGTCTGCCACGTAAACTTTCTGGGCCTCATTTCCTCTTCATGAAAAATGTAATGAGCTGTGTCTGTCACCTGTTTGTCTCCCAAGGGTGTTGTAGAGCATCTACAGGAAGTTCATTTATCCACAGTGCTATGCTGCGGCTGACAGGCCAATGGGCCTCTCTGGTTTAATAATGTGTTCTTGGTTTCTTCTGCTTTTAGGAGGGAAGCGTCTTATTTTCCCCAGCCTCTTATTGATAATATTAATTGCTTACAGTTCAGACAGCCCTTGATTGAATATGGAACTCAAAAACTTACCTTGGACAGGAACCTTAACCAGAGGACTCATTTCTAGGCCTGGCTGCCATGAGCCCTCTTCACAAAAGTTGCTGGGAATGAATCAAAGGTTCTGATCATTGTGGCTTCTGGGTATGATCAGGAATCTTCAGTGCTGTCACTGGTTATGTCAGAGACTGCCTAGCTGGAAATTTGGTTGGGGTAGGTCTAGGAGGCTGGATGCATTTTTATTTCTTACATTTCTTTCCTAGTGCTTATGGAACCACTGGAATCTCACCCCCTGTGACTTTGGATAATAGGTGTGTGTGTGTGGAGGGCAGGTGGATTTTAACTCCCCATTCTTAAAGCACCATTAAGAAGAAACAAGTACTATGGTATCTGGGATAGAAGCTGGAATGAGGTCTCTTTGGAGGGACTCTGGTATAGGTCAATGTCAGACACTGTCCAAGACTGGTCCTGGGCAACCTGTTTGGAGCTACAAAGCAACCGAGAGTTTGTGGCTATCTCTGCTTGGCCTGCTTCTGTGTGGGAAGGACCAAGCTATGCACCAAGAAGGGTTCCACCAGCACCAAGTCGGGAGGCAGGTTAGCAAAAGGCCTAAGGCACCACGTTTTTCTTCTGTCAATTTTTGCTTTTAAATATAAAACTATGTTATAGATGTGTACAAATTTAAAATCTTTATATCATTTTGGTGAAATGACCCTTTAGTCATGAAGTAGTAATTCTTTTTTCTAATGCTTGTTTAAAGATTATTTTATTGAATATTAATACAACTACACTTTGCTAAATTTTATATTTTCAGTTACCTTATATAGAGAAAAATTGACAGCAACAAAAATGTTTAACATTAGGACATTGGCTATACAATGGGTAATATCTTCACATTTAGAACACTATCTATATAACATAATATTTTATTTTGTAATCACCATTAAGAAAAAAGAAAACTAGAAAATAAATTGTATTATAATGGTACTATTTTTGTACCCCACACAAGAATAAATTCAAAATGGATCAAATACTTAAGTGTTAGACCTAAAATCATAAAAATCCTAGAAGAAAACAGGCAGCAAGATCTCAGACATTGCCCACAGAAATTTTTTATTACATATATCTCCCCAGGCAAGGAAAACAAAAGAAAAAATAAACAAATGTCATTACATCAAACTAAAAAGTTTTTGCACAGCAATTGAAATCATCAACAAAATTAAAAGACAGTCCATAGAATGGGAGAACATATTTGCTGATACATCTGATAAGGGGTTAATATCCAAAATTTATAAAGAACTTATGAAATTCAACACCAAAAAAACAAACAACTCAATTAAAAAATGAGCAAAGGACCTGAATAGACACTTCTCCAAAGAGGACATACAGATGGCCAATAGATATATGAGAAGATGCTCAATGTCACTAATCATCAGAGAAATGGAAATTAAAACCACAATGAGATACCATCTCACACCTGTCAGAAGAGCTCTCAATAAATCAACAAACAAGTGCTGGTGAGGGTGTGGAGAAAGAGGGACCCTTTTGCACTGTTGGTGGGAATGCAGACTGGTGCATTCATTATGGAAAGCAGTGTGGAGATACCTCAAAAAATTAGAAATGGATCTGCCTTTGGACCTAATGGTCCCACTTCTAGGAATATACCTGAAGGAACCCAAAACACTAATTCGAAAGAACATAAGCACCCCTATGGTCATTACAGTTCTATTTACAATTGCCAAAATATAGAAGCAGCCCAAGTGTCCATCTATAGATGAGTGGATAAAACAACTATGGGACTTTTACACAATGGAATTCTACTCAACCATAAAAGAAAAGAGAGTATTACCCTTTGCAACAGTATGGATGGACCTGGAGAACATTACGCTAGTGAAATGAGCCAGTCAGAGAAAGACAAATACCATATGATTTCACTCATATGTGGAATCTAATGAACAAACTGATCTAACAAGCAAAACAGAGACAGACTCATAGATGGAGAGCAGATGACAGCTAGTTGGGGGTGGTTAGGAGGTGGAGGGATTGAGCAAAAAGGACTCATGGACTTGGACAACACTGTGGTGATTGTTGAGGGTGAGGGGTATAAGAGGACTATTTGGTAATGGAAAATACAATAAAGATTAAAAAAAGAAAAACATATTTCTGTGTCATGAGTTAATTATTTATTTTGAATAATGAATATGGGTTACTTTTATTAACAGAAATATAATGTAGCTTTTTATTTGCCTAAAAACCTTCCTCATTACTCTGTAGTTTATAAATAGAAATTTTGAGCTAGGGAAAAATTTTTTCTTTAAAAGTTATATTTAAAAAATACCCAGATTTTTTTTTTATGTGCTGGGTAAATTTTTTAAAAGAATAAAATGACTACTGTTATATGAGCTAATTTCCAAAACACTATCTGAGAAGAATAAAAAATTTTCATCTATTTTTCCTCAATAAATGTAATCATAAACTGAGTGGAATGTGGAATAATGAATTTCAAAAAATACTATTACGTAATTTTTTATTTCAAACTGATATATTTTAGGAAAGGTAAGATTTTAGTAGTTTAAATGCAAGCTTTTTTTTTGAGCCATTAATAAATAAAGAGAAATCCCCTCAAGTTAGAGCAGATGGATAAGTACGTTGTATGCATAATGTATTGTTTTGATAGTATCCCCCTGAGAGTTTAGCAGTTAAGTGGCAGCAACACAGCAACAATATTAAACTGTCACTTGGTGGAGCTAGAATACTATGCAATTCTAACATACTCTTTCAGCAGATTTCTTGGGAAAAATTGTTTTATGGCAAAATTTAAGACTAATACCCCCCAGTTGCCCTTGAGGAAACTGATTTTTATTGTTTTCTTTATTATTGTGCCAGGGTTTAAGTAAATGCCAAACTTATTTGCCATAAAGTTCTTTTACTTGTTTTCATCAAGCTGAATTCAACACTGTAACCCCCAAACCTCCAGGAGTCAGTTAAATAGGTATATCTTTTATTGATTCAACAATATCTTAGCGTATTTTACCTGGTACCTAAAAGCCCACAATCATTTCACTTGCTAAGTCAATTGCTGTAAAATCAAGCCGAGCTTTTAAATAGCTTATGATGCCTAGAATGAAATACCCAATAGATGTTGTGAAAGTGCTTGTTGATGGCCACCAGCCTTTGGGATTCTCTAGCAAGACTGGAGATTTTAGAGCCACTCCAAATATTGATCAAAACCTTTAAGATGAAATTTTATGGTGGTCATTAAATGAAGGCTACTATAGACTTGGGAAATTCTTCTTAAGAATGAACTGAACTCTTGGAAATTCTGAATCAGAGCTTTTCTTATACTGATCTTCCCAAAACTGAAAATTCAATTCAGATTATTATATTTATATTTAGGTATGGGTAGAGAGAGCTTTGACCCTTCATCAAGGGTACATTTTACCAACGTTTCTTCTCAGGTAGTAGACATACTTCAAAAGGATCAATTCTAAAATAAGGCTAATATCTTTAATATTAAGAGGTCTAGCTGAGATATATACCTTGAATATTCAAACAGAGTGATAAAATTAATGTAGATATGGACCATCACAATGACACATGAAAAAGAATAACCGAGGGCTTTAAAAAAGTCTTAATTTATTCAGGTTCTGGCACTCTCATACCCGTATTTTTTCTTTTTTCATAAGAGACTCGTTTTTTAACAGGGAGAAAGATTTCATTTGACCCTGTTAGGTGACTCTATTTGGGAGAAGTGTGGCAATAAGATAATTAGCCTCCTGTGACACATTGTTGTCAGGGTCGGTCCAGGATTTGTAGGACTTCACCTGGAAGACCTATGCAGTTTAGGTCTCTTTTATGTAGAAGGACACAAAATTACAAATGCAAAATTAGTCACAAAAGTCCACATTCACTTAAAATAAGAAAGAAATAGAAAATTCAAAATTTAGGAGAGCTGAGGAAAACCCCTAAAACATCACAAGATACAGAAAAATGATGTTTTGTTAAATTAACTGTCAATACATCTGCATAATAATTTTCCACAGGCTAGTTTCTGGTTCCATCTGTTTGCCATCTTGTTTCTTCTCTTTGACCCATGTAATTCTAGTGCTGGAGTCATAGACATGTTCATAATATTATAGGACTTCTTTTTTTAAAAAATTATTTTTCAATTACAGTTGACATATAACATTATATTAGCTTCAGGTGTACAATATAGTGATTGCATATTTATATACCTCATGAAGTGATCACTCTGATTTTATTGTTATATGACTTCTGTCTCTCACTTTAGAAGAACAATGCCGGATAATTTTTTAAAATTTTTAATTTTTTAATTTATTGATTTAGGAGAGATGGGAAGGGAGGAAGAGAGAGGGAGAGAAACATCGACGGGAGAGAGAACATTGATTGGTTGCCTCTCGTACATGACTTGGCTGGGAACCGAACCCACAACACAGGGCTCTGCCCTGACCAGGAACTGAACATGTAATCTTTGGTTTATGGGTGGATGATCGGCCAGCTGAGCCACACCAACCAGGGCACAATGCTAGATAATTTACTACAGTGTGCAGTGGGAGTATTTTGGAATCCACTTGTACATCGGGAATGCCAATAATAACAGGGCAATGACTGTGAACCACAGGAATCACTCCCACTAAACTCAAACTAAATGTATCTCCAACTCAACATAACCGGGGCTCTGGAAGGCCCCTATGCAAATGAGGAGCCCTGAAATGTAAACTTCATTAACTCCACAATTGTTCTACTTTAAAAAAAGTTTATTCTATCATGATGTACCTCACATGGTTAAAACTGATATTGTCTTTAGGGTAACTAAAAATTTGGAAACCACTAACACTAATGACACTCACAAGTGAAGGGATGGTAAGCTTGGGTAAAAATATTTTAAAGAACATTGCTTGTATAAACAAGGAGAACATACACATAGGGCATGCTGCTTTAAGGTATTTTCTAAGAATTCTTTCTTGGCTTCGGTAAAAAGTACTGAAGGAAATGAAGGCATTAGGACTTTAATTTTACATTTTTGATTCATCCTGTCCATTCTATATACATTAGAAAATTCGATTTAAAAATACAGCTTGAAAGGCATAGGTACTTTCCTGTTATTTAATTTATAGTCTTAACCTATCAGAAAGATTTGTAATGCTAGCAGTAAAATTATTGGTTATTTCATGGGGCATATCTATGTCATTGAAAGGCTTCCTCTTTCAATTTTCAAATAAAAAACCCGAAAACCAACACAGCTTTGCATCAAATATGAAGTTATTTTTGGTTTGATGATGTAGGGAATTCTCTTGACGCCTGTGCGTGCCCTCCCGTTGTTGAACATTAAAGTCATGGTGATAATGACGGTCAACATTTATCAAGCGCTTACTGTGAGCCAGGTTCTTAGCTAAAGGCTTTACATGCATTTCTTTTTTTTTGTTTAATCCTCAAAACAGTTCTATGAAATAGGTGCTATTTTATAGATGAAGAATCTGAGGCTTAGAGATAAGCCTAGATCCACACAGTTCGTTAAGTGGCAGACGTGGTGTATGAGTATAGACTTGAAAAAGAATCTATCTCGCAATATTGTCATAGAAGCAGTGAAGGATGGCAGTAGGGCTTGATACTCATAGATAACACTGGAATGACTAAAACTTTAAAAAGGGAGAAGCCCCAAGTTTAAAAGAGAGAATAGCAAAGGAAAAGACAGTGGAAGTCTGGCACTTGAGTCAGCTGTGTGGGCTGGTATCCTGGCTCCATCATTTACTAGCTGCTTGACTTCTGGCAAGTTACTTAACCTTTCTGCTTAAACTTTCTGTACCTCAGTTCCTCTGCTGTTAAGAGGATAACATGGTAAGGTGTAAGGATTTAATGATGTAATATAAGGCATTTAAACCAGTGCCTTGCATAGTAAGCCGTGAAAAAGGTGTAAGCTATTATTGTCCACTAATATTTAAGCTTATTTGGCCTTGGAAATAAAGTATGTGGCATGTGCAATGCTAAGTAAACAGTATATAATATTTTCTTTATCTTGTTTTACTTTACTAATATATATTATTTGGTATAAGGACCCTCTAGGTATATTGGAGAATGTGTTCATAGCAATATTATATTATCAATATAACATCCTTTCTAGTTTTAAAAAATGAAAACACTTCCCAGGAAAATAAAATTTAAAAAGTTTGTATCATATTTACATTTTACTTTGATTTAAAGAACATTGCCACTACGTGGAAGAATTTCTGGTCCAGGTATATCCCTGTAGATGTTATGACTTTTCAAAGCTTAACCTACTATTTATGTTATAAAATTATTAATATTTCGTAGCTCAGCAGAAACAGTAATATAACATAATGAGAAAAGTGCATCTCTGCTCCTGATACTCTTAATAAACACATTATTCATTTTTTATTCAATTTAACTGCAAATAGCTATATTGAAAACATTGCCACAGGGTACATTTCTATTTTAGGGTGACAGGAAAATAACTCCTGAAGAGTCTCAGAAGTAGGAAACAAAATATAAATTGTATAGTAGATGGAAGGACAAAATATTCTCACATCTATGAATAACTGTATTTCCCAGAAGAATAAACATTAATGGCTTTAATTAGATTATAATTGTTCATGAGAGCCAGTTCTTGCATGAGATAAAAAAATTTGACAATGCGTTATGACTGAGCTTCTCTGTCAGCAACATGGCATGGATTAATGGACGTGCCATTTAAAGCTGGGCATTCCCCAAATGTAAACCAAGTCCTTGATAAATGCCAACATGATGAAGAGACACTCTTACAATTAGGTCAAAGTCTACTCACTCTTGACAGTTCCACATCATGTTGAGGTTTCACACAAGGTTGTGTCTATGGAAGACCCCATAGGTTATTTCTTATGATTATTTCTTGTTGCACAAATAGTATAAAAATAAATACATGAGACGATTTTTCTTTATTAGAAGTTCCTTTTCATATTATTCATCTCATTTGCTTGGAAAACTCTCTGGACCCAACCTGGTTTGGGATTAGATTTAGGGGTTTTCTTCTATTTCTTGGGCCCAGAGTTGGGGTCTGTATTTACTCCATCAGTCACCCCTGGTCCAGAGGACTTTGTTAAGAATAGATGCACTTTGGAGTTTCCCTGGGTATTAAAATGACTCAATTTTGTAGACTAGTAAGTATAGTCAGGATTTTCAGGCTTTATTGGAAAAACAGGTAATATTTATTAACATACTAAATAACTAAGTTCTCTGTGATTTCTTAATTTATCTTGTTTTTATACTTTTAAAAGGGAAAAAACCCATGTCAGGTCAGGCAAATCTTGTCTTTATAAGACTTTTATGGATTATGATGTTTTTAGATCACTTAGTAGTTTGGGCTTAGGCAAAACATTTCGCGTAACAATTATTGAGATTTTGTAATGAGTCCATCTGTCACCAGACTCACCGTATTTCACTGTGTTGAGTCAAATTTCTGTAATACATTTTGAAGCTCATTATGTTCTTCCAAAGCCACAAATTCCATCTTTGACAGGAATCCGTAACATATATCAGTGAAGCAGGTGAGGGGAGACAGTGAACTGGAGGTACATCCCCTGTCTAGCAGGACAACATATACTCAGCCATGTAGGCTGTGCTGCCCATTGTAACTGAATTTTGTAATTGAAAAGATGTTGGAAATCGGGGTTTTTGTGTAAATTCTTTGATAGTTAGCAACTAATTAAAAGGAAAATGTAATAAACCAGTTATGCCAGTGCCTGCTCCCCTTTTCCAGCATTTACATAGGACTTTGAAAAAAAAACGAACACCCTTTGTTATACACCTTTTACATAGACCAAATGTTAAAATGCATTTAAAGAGAAGCTGTCCACACCAACATAGCGGTCTAGTATCATATTCTACTGTGCATTTCACTTCTAGTTGTTTTCTAAATTAATGCAGTTGTATTTTAGCCACGTATGTTTTTATCTGACCAACAGCACAATACATCAGTGATAATGTGCCATATTCAAAGGAGAAAGATAAGTGAGAAATTTACTCCATTGATGAATGTCTGGTTTTCATTTATTTAACCCTTTGGGTGTCCATGCTGCTGGGTGGATTAAGGAACAGACAGGGGAGCTGTGATTTAATAGCACAATTTCACTGCCAGTTCTGCCTCTAACTCCAGGTGCCCCTTGGCTGAAAAAAATAAAAAATAAAAAATTGCCCTGTAGTGTAGGTAGTAGCTTGTTGTGAAAAGCCACTCAAAACAATTAAGATACTCTGAAAATATAAAATGATACTAAAAGCTTTTAAGTTGTAAAGAGTGTGGTACGGATAAACCCTTTTTTGTTTCATAAACAGCTAATGTGGTGTGTGTACCTAGAGAAAGGCAGACACAGTAGAATGTGGTTATGGATAAACCATTTTTTTTTGTTTCATAAACAGAATTTTATATGCAGCTAATATTGTATGTGTACATGGAGAAAGGCAGACAAGGTCATAAAACATGTAAAAATCTATCTCCATTTGGAATGAAATTCTGCATTACTCCTTCATGAATGGCTCATATTGACTTAAGAGTGGAAAAAGTAAAAAATATAGAGGTCAGAGTGAAGCACAAAACTGAAAACGAATCAGCAAGCAGTAAAATTAAATGAAGAATAAATTAACATAGCATAAAAGTGTGAGATACTGACCAGTTGTTAGTTAAATATATTTTAGTTATTTTCAGTATTAAGGGGTAAATTGTTCATCAAAACCAATTACTTTTTAAAAATCGATATTGTATACCTGTAGTTTACTGATTGATTTAATATTAATTTTGCAAATGTGAGCTTGAAATGAAGTTCTTTTCTCACCTTCTGTGAGACCAAATATAAATGAAACACAGGACCCAACTTAATTAGCTTGGCGGTGAATAAGCATGGCATTTAAGGGTTTGGTCTGACAGCTCCGGGCTTGAATTCCAGTTCTTATATGAAGTATGTGCCATTGGGAAAATACTTCATTTTTCCAACCCTCCATTTTCTTAGCCACAACTGGAGACAATATTATTTATATTATGGGGTCATTGTAATGTTTACAGAAGATAGTCTATGTCCCCATGTTTACAATAGCATCAGACACATAGCAAGTACTTGATAAGTAGTGGTTGCAATTACTGTTACAAAATGAGTGAGCCTTACAGTTCTGATCCATTCTAAGAAATACAATAGGAGGAATTTGATCTTGATTAATTTCCTTAGTAAGCACTCAGTGAACAATAATAGGGGCTAGGTAAAGAACAGACAACCAATTACAAAACACTATCAGAGGGATATGCATCATTGAGCAAGGAAAAGAAAGCCTAATAGGTGTCCTAGTATTTTAAATAATATTAGAAAGGATTTGAAGAATTACTCAAAGGACACTTCTATTTATTTGCATAGTGATTGTAAAGCAAATGTTGACATACGCTTAGATTGCATTGAGATATATGGAATAAAATTAAAACCCCGTATGACATGAAACACTGAAATGAAATTATGTGATAATTACAGGCCTTGAGGGTTGAAATTAACCCTGAGGTTAATAATTACAATAATAATTTATTTTTGACCAATGGCAAATGTAAAAATTCAATAAAAATTTGGATAAAAATAGAGATGCCATTAAGAAATAATAACTTGTGGGTTAAAATTAACAACTATTAGTGGCACTTTGCACTTGAAATAATGTGAATAATTCTTGTACTCCTACAAAATTTTAAACTTTAGTCTATGTTGGAACATGAAAAAGAAACAAAGGTCACTTGGAAGTAGTGTGGTTATAAGTTCACAGAGCATGGTTTGTATAACTAAATGCTTTCAACCTGGGATTTGAAAAACTACTCTCCTGTACAAAGATCAGAAGTTTCTGGAAGTGGATTTGGCTAATAATTTAATATAGAAATATGTGGCAATGAAATACAGAATTTGGAATATAATTTGGAAACAAATTCTAAGTCCAAAGCGATCTGAGGTTCACACTGAACATTTCTGAAATCACTAAAGAGCAGACTTTATGAAAGACTCAAGGAAAATAATTGCAGAGGCATGTACTTTCATTTTCCTGTAAGGGAACTTCTCATCTAGAGCATCAGTGGGTCCAAAGGGCAAGACCACATCTAAAATGGTCGTCATGCTTTGTGGAATAATGCACGAGGTCTGTCCAGAAAGTATCCAGCCATGCACTATGAAAAATAGAGACATTTCTTGAAGAAAATACAAGAAACATTGTACGTAGGACAATGGCGCCTCAATCCCCTTCAAAGTAGGCACTTTGGGTCCTCACAGAGTTCTCCCAATTGCCATCAGCTGCCCCCACAGAATGCCAAATCTGAGCTATAGTGGGGCTGAGTCACCTGATTGATTTGATGTTTGCCAAAAAACTCTGCATAAGAGACGTGATGCATGAGCAGGTGCATTGTTCTGATGAAGCTACCAATCATCAGTTGCCCATAACTGCAGTCTTCTGAATCATCTGAATAGTTTCTGTGGAGGAATGTTCAAGCTTAATGCAAAATTTGATGTAGATTCATCACTCTACTTGCTCAGTCACTTTGAATGCGGTGGCCACAGAGCACACATGCTCACTTAATGGCATGTACCACCCCCAATGACTAGTACAGTGAAGTCATCATTGTTCACAAATGCACATTCCAGTTCACTCTCCTTGGTTGCCAGGTACATTGATGTCATGCAAAGTGTTCTCGTTATATTAACAATGGAGGGGATTTTTCTGGACAGACCTCATTTTATTATTATTATTCAGAATAGCTATATAAGAAAGGGAAGCTATTGGTACTCTTAAGGGCATCTTAAACACACAAAAGATGATATTAGATAGGGCAACACAGTTGAACTCAAGAGCATTTTGGTAAACTAAGTGGCAGAGGGATTGTAGGCTCAGTAACATCTGTAAAAATCTATGAAATTTTTATATGGGTAGAATTCAATCATGCAGTCAGTTGCAGAAAACTTGAAAAAAGTTATGTTGGGTAATCATAATATACTGAGTACGCTATACTAGGTTTTGAGGAGAAGGAAAACTAAGAGTTGGCACGAGGTAGAAATAGAGGTCAGTACAATCTATGGATGGGTATGAAATCACCATCCAGAGGTATCTGAGAGGTTGTCATTTTGAATAAGGTTAAAGTTGCCAAACTATTAGCCCTGTTCTAAAGAATGACTGTAAGCCAGGTAGTACTCATCTAAAGTGGAGGCACTTGTTCTTATCATGAAAATATTTAAAAATACTAAAACTGTAGAAGTGAACCTGGACCTGTTTTAAATGGTTATTACTGGCCTCCTTGCCTGATTTTTGGTGTCTGTTCTGTGCAGTCCCAGGACCATGTTCATGTACCGCCCTTATATTTATACAATAAATATTTAAAAAAATTGACCCATCTTTTTACTAAAGACAGTCTATATAGGTCTTCCAGCCAAGATGGAGGTGTAGAAAACACTTTGCTTCCTTGCTCAACCAAAAGAAGGATAACAACTAATTTAAAAATAAAAACAACCAGAGCTGCCAGAAAATCAAACTGCATGGAAGTCTGATGACCAAGGAGTTAAAGAAGAAACATTCATCCAGACTGGTAGAAGTGGGTGGAGACAGGCAGCCTGGGTGGAGAGTGCATGCAGCAAGGTGGTAGACAGGCAGGTGAGGCAGGGGCTGGCAGAGCAGGCTTCCCACATTCGCATGCAGATAGTGGGGAGGTACAACTGGGGAGTGAGACACACCACGCAACCCAGGTTTCCAAAGCAGGGAAATAAAACCTCAAAACCTCTGGTTGTAAAAACCTGTGGGGGTTGCAGGGGCAGGAGAAACTCCCAGCATCACAGCAGAGTTTGTTGGAGAGGACCACAGGATCCTAAAACATACACAAACCCATCCACCTGGGAATCAACACAAAAGGGCCCAATTTACTTGTGGGAAGCAAAGGAAGTGACGGAAAGTGGGGTGAGAGCCAAGCAAGTGAGCAAGAGGCATTGTTCTCTCTCTGACCCCTCCCCCACATACAGCACCGCAATGCAGTGATGTGGGTTGCCCTGCCCTGGTGAATACCTAAGGCTGCACCCCTTATAACATAACAGGTGTGTAGAGACAAAGAAATATGGCCCAAATGAAAGAACAGATCAAAACTCCAGAAAAACAACTAAGCGATGAGGAGATAGACAACCTATCAAATGCAGAGTTCAAAACACTGGTAATCTGGATGCTCACAGAAGTGGTTGAGTTTGGTCACAAAATGAAGGAAAAAATGAAGTCTATACAAAAATAAAAGAAAATATACAGGGAAGCAACAATGAAGGGAAGGAGACGGACTCAAATCAACGATTTGGAGCAGAAGGAAGAAATAAACATCCAACCAGAACAGAATGAAGAAATTAGAATTCAAAAAAATGAGGAGAGGCTGAGGAATCTCTGGGACAACTTTAAACATTCCAACATCCAAATCATAAGAGTACCAGAAGGGGGAGAAGAAGAGCAAGAAATTGAAAGCTTCCTTGAAAAAATAATGAAGAAAAACTTCTCCAATCTGGCAAAGGAAATAGACATGCAAGTCCAGGAATGTCAGAAAATCCCAAAGAAGTTGGACCCAAGAAGAAACACCCCAAGACACATCAAAATTAAGTTACCCAAGATTAAAGATAAGGAGAGAATCTTAAAAGCAGTAAGAGGAAAGGAGACAGTTACCTATAAAGGAGTTCCCATAAGACTATCAGTTGATTCCTCAAAAGAAACCTTGTAGGCAAGAAGGGACTAAAAAGAAGCATTCAAAGTCATGAAAGGCAAGGACGTGGATCTAAGATTACTCTATCCAGCAAAGCTATCAGTTAGAATGGAAGGGCAGATAAAGTGTTTCCCACTTAAAGTTAGTTAAAGGAGTTCATCATCACCAAGCCCTTATTACATGAACTGTTAAAGGGACTTATCTAAGAAAAAGAAGAAGATCAAAACTATGAACAGTAAAATGACAACAAACTCACAACTATCAACAACTGAGCTTAAAAACATAAACAAAAACTAAGCAAACAACTAGAATAGGAACAGAATCACAGAAATGGAGATCACAGGGAAGGTTATCAGTGGGGAGGGGGAGGGGGGAAGAATGGGGGAAAAGTACAAGGAATAAACATAATCAGTAGGCACAAAGTAGACAGGGGGAGGTTAAGAATAGTATAGGAAAGGGAGAAACCAAAAAACTTATGTCCAACACATGGACATGAGCCAAGGGGGTGCAGGGGGAAATGCTGGTGGGAGGGGGAGTGTAGGACAGAGGGGGATAAAGGTCAGAGATAATTGGGAAACTGTAATAACAATAAAGTATTCTTAAAAAAAGAAAAAAGTCTATATAATTTTTATAAATGGAAAACTAGTATCACTAGTTACAAGTACTTAAAAGTGAAAACAATGTAAGTAAAAGAAATGTCAAAGTCTGGATAACTACTGTGGCTTGTTGAGGGCTTTCATTTTGAGGTATACTCTCTCTTTGCTTATAAAAATATAAAAAATATCCATATTCTTTTACCCAGCAAATATGCTTTTATGAAGGAATACTGAAGATGTATATACGACCGTGCCAAATGACCTATATACAAGGTTATTTACTGAAGGATAGTTTGGCAAAAGATTAGAATAAAATAAATGCTCATTGATAGTGATGAATAAAAAGTTGTGTGCATCCATACAGCAGAATAAAATGCAGATGTTAAAACTTTTTGGAAGGTGTTAGGTAGATTGTTATGTGCACAAGATTCACTTGCAATATACA